>JANHFM010008252.1:128115-138981 GCA_032468115.1 Grayia smithii
ATCAAGATGTTAATCCTACTCCTATTTTTCTCCTCTTGAAGGAGTGGATGTTGCTGAGGTGCTTGCTGACCTCTGTTCTTGAGGGACCGGATGGGGGGGGGGGTTTGCTTCCTCCAGACATCCCTGAATTTCCCCCTCGTTTCCTGGGCTTTCGCCAGAATCAAACCCGCCATTTTCCTCGTAGGAATTCCTGCTCCGAGAGTCCCACAAATGGGTCACCGTGATTGGTCACCACCGCATCCCGCAGAAGGTCTGGATCGGTTTGTCCTTCAACCTGTCTCAGAGGACCTGGTATTGGGCAGATGGACAACTCATACACATCCGTTTGTGAGGGTCACCTCTTCCCCCAGGGCTGGTGGGCTGGTGGGGGCAGACACAAAAGGCGGGGTCCTTTCTTTAAACTTTACACCAGGGGTGCGCTCTACTTACCTTTACTACTGGTTCTCTTCATGCACGCGCTTTGCCGAATGCGCACTCCGCGCATGCACACTAAATATTTTCCTGGCATACAACTCAAAACAAGCACTCTGCGCATGCGCAGAGCAGTAGAAACGTAAGTATGGGTGGGCAGGTGGGCCCAGCTCCCGGCCACGGAGAACTGGTTCAGTGAAATCACACCGTCACTGCTACCGGCTTGTGCGAACCAGGCCGAACCAGGAGCAACCCACCACTAGTGAGCACCAAGAACACTGGGGCAGCTTCAGATCAGCTCAGTTGATTTGTGGGTTGCCATTAAGAAGCCCAGCTGCCATTAGCTGACCAGGGAAGGGAAGGTCTGCCTTCTGTGCTGCCCACGCCCAACCCTTCGCTAGGGCTTATTTTCAGGGGAGGGCATATATTTATGACCACCCCAAAAATCAGACTTGGTCTTATTTTCAGGACATGTCTTATTTTCGGGAAAACATGGTATGATGACACCACTAAGTGATATTCAGTTACAGTATTATTTGGGTTTAATGACAGATTGCTAAGGAAATACAGGTTGTCCGCAATTTACCGTACATCCATTTGTTTAGTGACCATTCAAAATTAAAACAGCACTTAAAAATGGTTTATGATCAATCCATGCATTATGATTGTTGCAACATTCCCATGGTCATGTGATCAGAATTCAGACACTTGTTAATCGGTATGCATTTAACAATGGTTGAAACATCCCAGGGCCATGTAATTGCCATTTGCAATCTTCCCAGCTAGCTTCCAACAAGCAAAATCAATGGGGGAACTGGATTTGCTTAATGACTGCATGATTCACTTACTAACTGTTTAACAACACCAAAAAAGGTTGTAACTTTGGCCATGACTCATTGAAGAACCACCTTGCTTAGCAATGGAAAATTCTGATTCCAATTATTATCCTAAATTGAAGATTACCTGTATGAGACAAAATTGCACTCCATATTCTTATATATTTGTTCCTCCTAAGCTACCATGCTTGTTGTCTAGCTCAAAATGGACAAACTTTCAAATTTTACTTTTTAGTCTACTGTTTCAGTAAACAGCAGATCAAGACTGTCACCCAGAACTGAGGAAGGTGCTGTCCAGTAACAAGAAACTTTGTGTTACAACAGTAATTCTTTGTCACTGGAACTCTTTGGTGACCCCCAAACACCTTAGAAATATATCTGAAAACCCAATTTATTGTCTTCACATAGTTGTGTAGAATATGGAATTCTTGGGTTGGGAAATTCAGTCAGCATGCTTCCAAAAAGATTGTGAGTGCAAAGAATATTGTCCATAACTAAGAACCTTTCACATCAATTAATTAGTTAAATTGCATTGTTTTGAATCTGTAAATCTTCATATTTCTTACCACTTTGGGAGGGTGAATAGTTTAACATAAGTATTTCCTTTTATATTTTCTTAGCTAGAGGTAATTGGCAAATTTCTATCCAAAACCTTAGGGAATCGTTGTATGTGAGAGTAGGTATCCCTGAGCTGGATTAATCAATGCACTAATTTATTATAAACCAAATTTCTGTTTGGGCTGGGTTTTTTTCCCTAAGCAAATGATACAAACTCAAAACATAGGAATTCTGAGATGTGTTGTGCAATAAATTTCCCCTCCGAAATGATTGGATGATCTACTGTCTTCAAATATAAAGATGTATTTTAATCATTTGATTCAAGGGGACACTGGTTGGAACAGGGAGAAGAATGAAACAGATTAAGAGAAATATCTCATAGCCCTTTCTTTGAGAAAGAAGTCTTAGTCCCAGATTTTTATAAGACTAATATTTTTTAATGCTCCACTCTTTGAAAAAGAGAGACTTTAGAGCAAGCTAGGCACCTCTGATGAAGGTGAGGGGTTTTTTTATTATTATTATTATTACTAAAGCATCTTCTGATGTGGCAATGTTCATGAAGAAAACTGTGGCATCATCCCAGCTATCATAAGGCTTCCCCAAATGTGAAATTCTGGAAATACTATTGCAAATATCTTTTTAGCATGCAGCCTCAGTCACACTTGTGCTTCATCCATCCTGAAAGCTTGAGATCAATGGAGTGTTGTTAGGGAAAATAAATGTCAGGGGTTTTGTTGATGCAGGTTCAAAGCAGCAGTTGCATAACCCCCTGCACTCCTTCTGATGCTTGACTTGAAGTGCCAAAAGAGATGCATAATTGACAAGACAGTTAAATGTAGCAGATTTTAGTCAAATCACAATGAAAGGCTTGATTATTTCAAGAGCAGAGGAGCAATTCCAATGGTACTATGAAAGCTGCTTGGCACTTTTATGTATGCTGTTAACATCTGGCAAATAAATGGTCTTGCTGGCACGGTGACAGCAGCACTCAAGTGGGTTGTATGGTTGGGGAAGGCTATGGATTGAAAGCAGTCACTTTTGCTTCATCATCTTGCTGGAAGCTAGGCAAGGAATGGGGATGGTGACTTTGATAGTGGACACATTGATCCAGAGTCAAACTTTGCACAGAAATTTCAAGGCCAATGTTCTTTAAACAAGGGAAAAGGTGGACATAGAGCAAATTCAGTTGTAACGGATTAAAAAAAAACCCTGTACTTCTCCATCTGATATTAAGTCATTGAAATTTAGAAGAGAGAATGAGTAGGTCTAGGCCAGGGCGCTTCATTTTAATTTCTGTTTTCTCTCTTCATTTCTTTAAAAGTAACTTGAAGATATCCACAATTGTCTTTAAACTGCCCAATCTTGAAATACTAACAACAAGGAATACATAAGGTTCTTTTTTCTCACCCTTTTCCACACAAAGGAGAAATAAAATACTTTGCTTGTTACCTCCAGCACATCTACATTGTGTGCAGAGGTCTGGTTCTCTGCAACAATAACAACAACAATAACAACAACAGACAAAACCAACCTATCCTAGCAGTTACTATGATTGAAAAAAATTAAAATCTATCAAGACACTTTTCCTGAAATTCAGTTATTTGGAAGTGTGGTAATTCAAGTGTATCTGCCAATGGGAAAAGACAATCTTCTTAGAACCAAAATGTTTCAAATAAAATATCGATTTTATCGTGACTTCAAATATAACATTTCTTTTTTAAAAAATAGCATAACAACTTATAATCTTCTAATCATTTTAAAGGATAAAACTCATCAACATTAGGGTTCAGATGAATTATTGTTCAATAATCCACAAGAAAAATCTTCCTTAAAAGGAAAGCTATCCTGTTGTCTATCCAGGTGATATGTTACATCTTCTAGACAGGTGAATATATTGTTATGGAATTTTAAATTCTGAAACAGTAAGCTACGTGTAGTAAAATAGTACTCACGTATAATTGGCTGTACCTTTGTTTAGAACTCTCTAAACTCTTTAATCCTTGTCTCACTTTCCAAAGGTAGCCTTCTTTTATTGCTGCTGTGGAATAAGAAATATATCCTTTAATTAAAAAGATCCAAACTTAATAGAAACGTTGAGATGCAAAGAACATTTCAAGCCTTGATTAACAAACGAGTTATGCAGTGCAACTAATAATGGGGAGGGGGGGATAAAAAGAATACATAAAATGTTAGGGCTAAATTTACCTGTCCTTTATAAAAAAAGCTCTATCCTTGTAAGATTGTTTTAAGATTTTATGTAGTAATCCAGCTTTACCATCTATCAAAAACGTTTCCAAAAACTTGATAAAATTGTCTTAATAACCTCAGTCAAAATTTGTGAACAATACCAGGAAATATGTTATCGCTGATGTTGTTGGTAACTTTTCTTTAGACAACTCAATAGATTCAATAGCTGATATCATTGGTAACTTTTCTTTAGATGGTTCAATATTGTCAGTGATCACCAGTTCACCAGTAGAAGCTTATTTTTCTTACGTTTTTCTCCACATTATGTAGTAATTATTATTGTGCAATTGCATGTAAAAGTGTACAAGAAAATGAGCTATTGTAAGTCACATCTTGTGTTTAAAATATTAAACATAAGCTGTGACTTGCAATAGCACCCTTTCTAAAGAAAAGTCACCAATAACATCAGCAATGACATTGTTCAGAAACAGAAGATGGGATGATTCCACCACAACCAATTTGTGATGAGTTTTGATTTTATTAGTCCTTCCTTCCTTCCTTCCTTCCTTCCTTCCTTCTGATACAGGCCCCCTGGCTCAAACTCTGAGTGGCCTTCATAATTAAAAAGAAAAGAAAAGAAAGAAAGAGAAAGAAAGAAAGAAAGAAAGAAAGAAAGAAAGAAAGAAAGAAAGAAAGGCAATTAAAAGAGAAAATTATGTCAAGAAAACCAATATGTTACACCCCAAATACTGGGGAATTAACAAACTGCCTGACTTCAGGCCTAAGAGCAAAGCCATGAGACTTGTGGAAACTTTTTAGTGTGAGAGCCAAATGAAGAGATTGCTATTTAGAGGGTAGATGTTACAACAGAAAAAGTGCACTTTCATAGTCCTTCCAACCAATACTTTTTCCCTGAGAGGACCTGGAGTGCCCCAACTCTACCAGGTCTGACTGGATGGGTGAAAATCACTGAAGACAAGCAGTCCCTTAAAGTGGTTGGTGAACGTTACTGTGGAATTCTGGGAGTTGAAGTCCACACATTCATAAAGTTGTCAAGGCTGAGACACACTGGCCTAGACTAAAAAGTTGTGTGCAGAAATCCTGATAGGAGGAGATGGCAAACCATTTTGGTATTGCTGCTAGGAAGCATCTTAGACAGAAGCACAACACTATCTTTTTATCAGTCAGGGGTTTCAATGTCAGTTTAATCAAGATATTGCCATAGTTCTAACTTCAACAAGCTACTTCAGTGTCTAAAATATGAATAATGACAGGAATGCATCTTCCATAACATTTTCCACAAAAAAAAAAATTAAATCTCATTCACCATTGTCTTTGAGATGAAAACTAGGTTCCTATTCTGACCTCTGTATTCTGTACATAATGCATTCTTACAAAAGGTAGAAGAACTATATTATTTTTTTAAAAAAATACAGCAATAACAAAACACCAAGAAGAATTAAAAAAGAGAGAACATCTCTATTTTAATTGCCTTAAGTGTGATATCGTTAACCAACTGAAAAGAAAGGATTTCAGGAGGAGCATCCTTTAAAAGGAGAGGCAGATAATGCAACCTTTCAGTTCAACAGTATCCTGTTTTCCTGTGCCATGACTCTCTTTTCTTCTCACTTTTCTCCCCTCAGGAGCTCTTTTATTAGTGAATCTTGCTATTATTTTAAAGACGAATCACTCCTAGAGAGGTGTTGCTCACCTCAGGTTGCTGAAACAGATATAATGGCAGAGTAACTTTTCTGATCACTCAGTACATTACAGGTAGTCCTTGACTTACAACCATTTGTTTGGTAACTGTTTAAAGTTACAACAGCACTGAAAAAAGTGACTTATGACCATTGTTCACATTTACGACTGTTGCAATATCCCCGTAGTTACTTGATCAAAATTTGCCAACTGGCATATATTTATAACAGTTGGAGTGTCCCAGAATCATGCAATTATCTTTGTGGCCTTTTGGCAAGCAAAGATTCACTTAACAACCATGTTACTAACTTAATAACTGCAGTGGTTCCCTTAATACAGTGGTTTTCAACCCGTGGGTCGGGACCCCTTTGGGGGTCAAACAACCCTTTCACAGGGGTCGCCTAAGACCATAGGAAAACACATATTTCTGATGGTCTTAGGAACTGAGACATCGTTCCTCTTGTGGTTGGGGGTCACCACAACATGAAGAACTGTATTAAAAGGTCGCTGCATTAGGAAGTTTGAGAACCACTGCCTTAATAACTGTGGCAAGAAAAGTTCATAAAATGGGGCAAAACTCACTTAAAAACGCTATCTCGTAACTTGAGGATTATCTGTATATGAATATATGAATATATGAATATATAGACAAACATAGAAAAATATGTTGTTTATGTGAAAGGAGATGATTGACACAAGATGACAACGGTGTGTGGATGTATTAAAAAAGCCAAGGTGGCAATTGCAATCAAAGCCTTCCCTTTTTTATTAGGTCACATGCCCAATTAGTGTGAAAAAAATGTGGGCTTCAATTTCATTCCACCTTGACTTTAATACCTTACTATGTAGAGACCCTTGCACATAGATGCCAATGGACATGTAGAGACCTATACATATGTTTAAATATCCATAAACCATTACATTGGCATTTAGCTTGCTGAAACACAGGTCCAGGTCCCCTTTGAGGGTCTGACATGCATGATTTTGGGGGAAGGGGAAATATTAGGATTTTTCATTCTTACCTTGATTGTGGAATGACAGTTATAAAAAGAATTATAATGGTATACGGGAATGACCTTGGGAGACAGGGGAAGAGTCACAGCCAGGGGAACAGTCAGATAAAAGGCAACTTAGTGCACAGACAAAATGGATGTGGCATTCCACTCCCTGTAGATGCATTTCCATTAATGACTACATATTCAATGTGGTTAGTCAGCTAGGTATGAATCCATCTGATGGTGACGCCGTCTACGCACATTTTGCTATCTTTTTACTCTGTATTTTCTATAGTATGTTTTCTATATACTGTATTTTCTATCTACATCCTAAAGGACCATGATGTTAACCATTCTTATTTTTCAATGTGTTATACTCCCAAAGTAGCTGTGGAATATCATGCAGAGAAAGAAAGTCCTATATTAAGTAGAGTAAATAGAGCTAAAGAAGCTTCTTGATGAGAAGCAAAATGTTGTCAAAGAAAAACCAGAAAACCCAGTTGCCTCTTGAAAAACACTTTTGGGACAACCATGACAACTGGATGACTGAGAATCTCCATAACAAAAAAAAAAAAAAAAAACAGAGTAAATGTAGATTATACCATGTTTTGTCTTCTTCCTTGTTTGCAAGGGTTAAGTCAGAATATAATTATTGTAAATTCTGTAATAGCAGAAATGTTTTCTCTTCTATCATAAAGCACTGTAATCATTGTCATTGTTAAGTTGAAGTTGTCCTTCTTTGCTTTACAAGAAGCACTTAGCTTAACCTTTATTGCCCTTCCATCTAGATAAGTTAAAAGGTGACTTTTTAAATGCTGATAGCCATGTAATCAGGAAAGCATGAATCTAGCCATACAAATGGTTTTAGCACAAAATTTTAGATTGTTGTCAACTTTCTATCCATTACTTCTCAGACTACCCAACCTGAAAAGAATAATTAGTTGTCATAAATGCAAATAACCTCTCTAGACTTCTCTGCACTTATTTCAGTTCTACACCTGCTGTACTTGATGCCATCACCGTCAGATAAGTATCCTAGGAACCCTAAACCTGGAATCAGTATCTCAAAAAATCTTGTAAGTTCATAAGGGGATGAAATTGCTCAGAAATTGCTCACCCTATGACAGAAATCCAACAGTTAGGATTCCCTTTGGCATCGATATCCTTAGAAAGGAACATAGTATCAGTGGTGGGTTGCTACTGGTTTGCCCCGGATTGGGTTAACTGGTAGTGATGGTGGCAGGAGGCTCCACCTGCTTTGTAACACAACACCGCCCATCCTGGACACTTCTGCACATGCGCAGAAGCGTCACGCGAGCATGTGAGTGCCCATGAGCAAACTGGTAGCAACGGGTTTTGAAACCCGCCCTTGCATAGTATGTATTGTAGAATTAAGCTTCTCTCTCTTATGTTTCCTTTCTTTTTCCTTTTTCTTTTCAATTGTCTTACCACTGTAGAGATAATCTCTTGGGAGATTGTATCACATTTAATGGGTGATGTTGAAGTAAGCTGACGGTAGCACAAAGTAGACAGGAAAACCAATTCTCTTTTTTTTATTTATTTTACTCCCTTCCCCATTTCTGTCTTTTACTCTCTTTCCTATCCTCCCCCACCTTTTTTTGGTCCTTGAATAAGGCAGCCTGATCTAGAAAGGTATGTTTTATATCACTGGATATTTTTTACTATCTTCCTGTAGGAAGGAAAATCAAGAGAGCAAGACCTCATCTCTCTGTGAAAAGAAGCATGTTACTGAGTGTTGAGCAGCCCAGCATCCTAAAAATCAACATCTTCTCTTTCTCGTGGATTGGCAAAGATGTGGCCGTGATAGCACAGTGAGAAAGCCCTGCCAAAATGGGAATGGCCCTGAAAGATAGTGGCCAGGAACAGAAGGGACAAGGTGGGTGGAGTAGTCTCAAGGGGCCATTAAAGTAGCCAGATCCTAATTTCTAAATATACCTTTGAATTTTAGACCGACCACTTGGAATAATTTTTAAAAGGGTCACTTTTGAAGTGGAGTCAGAAGAGGTGGGTGAAAGCTGTCTCCACAGTGAGCTAAATGTGAGTGGAAGCTCTTGTTGGACATTGATGTTCTTGACAAACAGATAGTGGGCATCTTCCTGCAGGTGAACAGAGCATATGAATGAGCCCCATGTGATGCTCTGATTTATTGGATGATGTTAGATCCCAGTAACAAAAGCAGTGACATCCCTCCCTCCTTCCCGTCCTCCCTTTCTCTCTCTTTTTACTTACCTTCCTCCTCCAAGGCTAAAGAAGCCAATCTTTCTACACAGGGTTTTGGCAATCCATTTTGGTTTTACTTTTCTTCACCATTTGCCACTTTGTATTGATTTTTCAGGTAGAAGTGCCCCAAATTCTTCACCACATTCCAATTGTACGTCTCTTTTAAATCAAGCTCCCCAAATCCATGTGTATACAGCATTCTGAATTTTTCTCATATGCACATTTTCTTCTTGGTTCCTATGACAAGCTCACAAATAAGAAAATATTTTCATCCTCATATCTTAAGGAACTTTCAGTCCAAACAATTAGCTCTTGTCCCTCTGGTATCACTTCAGCCAATTTGTGTGTGTGTGTGTGTGTGTGTGTGTGTGTGTGTGTGTGTGTGTAATATACAAGCTGCCATTCTGATCCAAGTGCATGTCTGATTTGTTAATCACTGTTTCTTTTAAAAATGCCTTCTTTTGTGCCATCACCTAATCCACACATTTTTAGGTTTCAATTTCTAGTTTTTATGATTCAGAAAGTGACACTACTGATGTTATTTTATTTTATTTTACTTTATTTGTCAAACATGTATAAGAGAACATATATAAGTATAAACATGATTATGAATACAGGAAATGGATACAAATAAATGGGGGCAGTAGGCATGCTGGTGCTGTTATGCACGCCCATTATAGACCTCTTAGGAATGGGGTGAGGTCAACAGTAGACAATCTAAGGTTAAAGTTATGGGGGTTTGGGGATGTAACCACAGAGTCAGGTAGTGCATTCCAGGTATTGACTACTCTGTTGCTGAAATCACATTTTCTGCAGTTGAGTTTGGAGCAGTTTACCTTAAGTTTGTATCTATTATGTGCTATTAATATTAATATTAATAATTATTATTAATAAAATATGATTTAAAATTAATTATTAATAATATTAATAGTAGTAGTGTACTAGTGTGACACTACTACGGTAATAGCTTCATGTGGATGCAGTCTTAGTCAACAGGATGACGTAACGTGAAGGGCTGGACAGATTAGAAATGATGCAGCCGAGGGGAGGATAGAAGCAAACCTTTGTGGAAAAGGTGGGTGCAAATAAGTCTAAATTGCAGGAAAAAACTCCTCCATGACTCAATTTATGAATGAACAGCATATAATCTGCTTCAGAATCAACCCGTTTTAGGATGAAGTCCTCTTCACTGAAAGTTATTGACCATAATCTACCACATTGTTTTAATGTGGATTGATAGATAGATTTTTCTTGGAAAACTGCCAATCAGGCAAGAAGGAGAGATCAAGCAGAAAATTGAGTCACAGAAAATTGAGCATAATCACAAGAAACCTAGGGCTGATTCCCCGTCCCACATCCTGCTCCACTCCAAGTTCCATGGCACCTTATCTGTTTATTCCCAAGAGAAGGCAAACAGTCTGGGCAGATTCCTGTATTATAGGCAGAATACAATTAAGTAGTCAGTCTGACTACTACATGAAGGCATCCAGTTGCCTGAGTTTGACAATTCTTTCTTATATCCCAGCCTAAGGCTGAGAGAGAATGACTGGTCCAAAATCATCTGAGCTGGCTTCAATGCCAAAAGAAGGAATGGAACCTGATTTACTAAATCAAGCTGATTCTCTCTCTCTACACACACAAGGACACATACAAATTATTTAGACAAGTGAAAGCATCAAGGTTTTAGTAGGGTGGTTTGTACATGAATTTGGTTAGGTTATAACTTTTTAAAATTATAATTACATTCAATTAAACCCCATTATGTCATTGGTTTTTTTGTATTATATTTGCCACCCTGGAATCACAATTGGAGATATGATTGACTACATCAATCAATCAATCAAAAAAAGAGCCGAGGTGGCGCAGTGGTTAGAGTGCAGAACTGCAGGCTACTTCAGCTGACTGCTAGCTGCAGTTCAGCAGATCGAATCTCACCGGCT
>JANHFM010008252.1:169010-179343 GCA_032468115.1 Grayia smithii
TCTTTTTCCAGATATGGTCTAGGTCTTGTTTCCCGTCTCCTATCCCCACGCCTTCTCCGGTGTTTTGGGAGTGGGGGTGGGATTGAGGATCTCTTTGAAGGTCCCTCTCCTTTCTGCAAAAGGAGGTGGTCCCTCTCCTACAAAAGCCGCTCAGCAGGCGGAAGTTTTGCTACTTTGCAGACTTCTGAGCAAACGTTGGTGAGCAGAGATGCTCCCTTTGAATGGGAGTGGGAAATTTGAGACGGAGAAAGATAGTGGTTGCTAGGCCTGGAGGAGGAGGAGAGGAGGAGGAGGAGGAGGAGGAACTAATTAGTAATGTATAGTTTTTACTGGAAACTTAGACCAGCCTATCCCAAATTGGTATGCCAACCTTGGACTACAACCCAATGAAGGCAACCAAGTTGGGTTAAACAAAGTGTATATGGCCTGTAAGCAGTAAAAAGGAATGGACTCTGGAGAGAGGTGGGTCTAGACTACTAATTTGTCTAAAGGATGCTTGGCAGGCAGGATTAGAAGTAAAACTGGGCAGTAAGACTTCTTTTTAGGCAAGTTTCTAAGCTCTCCATCCCACTATCCCAAGATGCAACATACATTTTCCTAGAGAAAATGCAAACTGGCAATGGTAGAGTTGTGGTCTGGCACTCACCAGAACTGAAGAAAAAGTTCTGAAGGAATCAGCTGCAGAATGCTATGGATCAGCTCACTCTTTTCAGTGTGCACAGCTTTGGACAATATTCAATCATTTTAATTCCTGGTCCATCTAGGCACACATTTCTCTTTTTGCATCCAATCCCTATCCTTTGTGATGCTTATTAATCTATTTTTTTTCATGGCTCCATGATCCATTGATCAGTCAATGGCACTCTTTGTGGCTTTGCAGCTTATTGTACAGTATGCCAAATCTGGAGTGTTGAAGATGACTTCAGGGAGTTCCTAAAATATTTGGAGGAAAGACTGAGCTGTCTGCAAGTGGCAAACCTACTTCTCCACCAGCAGCATTATTCACACGTGTCATCCTTCCCAGCTTCTGTCTTCCAAATATATTCCTTGAACATCAACATTTCTGCTGGCCTTGAGATAATTTTCACTGATTCAAGTCTCTGAATATGATACTTATCAGATTTAAGTATGTTTCCCTATGGACTGATTAGGGTATGATACATTGAATAGCAAGGGAGAGCTGGAGCAGAGAAAGACAGAGAATCCAAAGACAGTATATTGATCATAATTGACAGAGCACTCCTATCAGTACAGTACTTCTCAAATCCCAAAAGGAAATTGGATGACCTCTCCCCATTTTCACTCTCAAATAATTCACTTCCTCAACAGAATATAAAGCCAGAGCCCCATTCATTCCTTCAGCGCGTTATCCCTTATCCCTCACTCCATTGCACCGTCCAAAGGACATTTCTCGCTGATCTCTGGTATAAAGAGGCTTTGGCGTTGTTTTCAGGTTAAATTGCACTATCCTGTTGAAATTGGCCTCCCGCTTATCCAGTGGTTGGTGGTAGATCGGGCTGTTTGAGTTGGAGGGACGCTCCTAGATCCGCTCTGTTTCCCCGAAGGCGCGCGTCTACTTTTAAACCTCGCAAGTTTTCAGATTTATGCAGATCTCGTTTCCAATCCCCATTCATTAAAAGAACGGGACTGGAATAAAAGGCTTTTATTCCTACCCCCACCTCCCATCCCCTTCGTTGTTGTTTTTTTAAAGTAAACTCGCTGTAGTTACAGACTAAATACAAGTGAACTTTCTTCTCTGGCGGCAGGTACCTGCCGTACTTTCCTGCTTGGTTAACACGACCGAAAAAAGACAGGCGTTCATTTAAATGACTTGAATAAATATGAGGTTAAGAGAAGAAATTACGGGAGACGAAGACAATCCTGTTAATTAGGATAACCTATTGTCACTTTCTTAAAGCATTTGAAGTGCAGTTAAAGTAGAAAATACTTGGTGGGTGTGTTTTCACAAAGCAAGCGCGGAGTTTGTCTACTTGTTGACCCCTTCTCCATCTAAAACGGGGAGATTCTGGTCAAAACAACCGAGTCCTTTCTAAATCGGAGAAAATGCCGAGAAAAGGGTCGATAGTGCAGAGAGACTTACAATACTTGTAGGTTCCGGTGACTGGGGAGGGTGGCTGTAAAATGACCCAGCGGTCTAGAGTGTCCTTATTCAGGGATAATGAAGGGATGCGCGTCTTCTGCCGGACTATTACTAGGACTCAGCGAGGGACAGGACGCCTCCAAGGATCTGACCTCAGGACTTCAACACTTGGGTATTTGGATAGAAACTAGGCTTTTAAGTTCTTAGATTGAGCAAGCTCCTGCTTCGTAAACTATAAGAACCCCGCCCGATCTTGATATTCCTCCGCCGTAAGAGCTAATAAATATACACCCGCTCCAAGCGCCTTTCTATGCAGTGAACGTCCGTTTTGCCTTTGGCCCCTGGAGAGGGATCTAAAAATGGTTGGTAAAGAAGAGGCCATAAAATTAGGCCTGCAATTTGACAGGGTCTGTCGAACACAGACTACCGAACACTACTTTACTATCAGTTAACTCAACCGCATTCAATGAAATTTACTTCGAAGCAGACGTTGGTAGTATCATCTCTCTGTCGTGCATGTTTACTTGGGAATAGTTCCCATAGAGTTCGCTCGCGGTTAAGATTCTGTAAAGATGGTTAAGCACGCCTTTTGGAAATGGATCTCTTTGGTTGGTTGGCTGGAGGGAGGGTTACTTCTGAATCCAACCCTGCGCTAATCAGTTGCGTCCGATTGGTCCAGGTGAGATAGGGACAAGATTCTGCTGAAGAAGTAGCACTAATGGGCGGATGGGCAGGTGAGCGAAAAAGCATAGGATCAAGATCGCCCAAAGTGATTGACATACTGTTGGTTCTGCATAAAACAGCCCCTCCACAAGCCCCTTCTCTGGAACCTTTTAAGGCACAGCTGGTTGGTTATATTGTTCTCATCAATAGTTGGTACCCAGAAGTGGGGTTGCTAGAACATATACAGATCGGGGCAGAAGTGGCCTCGGGCTATGTGGCAGGGCTGTGCTGACCAGACTCGCAAGTTGTAGGGGGCCAGTTGGGCGAATTCGGCATTCATCTGCGAAAGCTTCGTTTCGCTTATCTGCTCTGCGGCTGCCTCTGCTTCGGGTTGGCCTGGGCCTTTGTCATGTGCTCCACTGACCTACTTCTCTCGGCTGAGAAAATAAGTCCAAAGACCAGAGCAGGACCACCCCAGCCTCCAGCGCTTGACAGGCGGAGATTATTCAGCGAAAGCTGTCTGAATCTGCTCTTCGTTCTTATCCCGCGAAGTCTAAGCGCTCCTTGGAGCTTTTCCTACAGGACAAGCACAGACCTAATTTGTGTATTTCCTTTAAAAAAAAAAAAAGAAAAGTTAATTTGAAAATAAATTGGCACCCTTCATTTAAATATTTGACCCCTTTTCTAGCCCCCATCTAGTTACATTGTATAATAATTGTGCCCTACTTTGCATTTTCCAATTCATCAGATCGTCTCAGTTTCCGTATGCTACGTGGCTAATTCGATTTAGAAACTTCATCAACTCAGGTGCTCGTGTTCTAATAAAACGGGCTGCTTTTTTCCTGAGAGCTTCTCCTGTTACTGTTAAAGAAGCGATTGGCACGGTTGGCAACTCCTGCTTGAAGGCCAGGCCGGGAATAATGGAAAGAGCTGCAAATGGAATGAGACTGGCAATTCTAAGGCGAATCAGGAAATAAGTTCCAATGATTTCAGCGGCATTTATCTCGGAGGAAATATCAAAACGCTTTCCAACGTCCTTGACCGGCTTTCCTTTGAAATCAATAAACTGGATAGACATGATGTCTTAGTCTATGTAGATCTCAGCTGTGTAATTAAGGTATCCATCAAACGTCTCCATCTTACCTGTCTAGTCTTTTACCACTTCAATATAAACTCCTGGGCGACGGAAACGCCTCCTTGACTCACTTGATTCTCACAGCCCAGTCACGCCAGACAAATTTCTTTGTAAACCTTTAAAAGTCTGGTTAGGACGATCCTGCCGCCAGTCACGCATTTCTCTTGCTTGTCGTTTTTAATATTGTATTATGAAGGATGAAATGCGGGGAAGGCCATAGGACTCGACAGCGACCCGCACTGGAAATCAACAACCCCTTCCTCATTTTTTGGGATCCCGCCTCTCCCCACCTCCACCCCAATTTGGCAGAACATTTCCCTTAAGGGAACTGCATTCTAGGGGCGTTTAGCTTTGGTAGATATGAGGAGCAGATATGTCGGGCCACGCCGGCGCTATTTTAGACCAAACTGGGACCGAGAAGCAGATCTCTTATTGAGTTTCCTCTTGCTGGGCCGGCACCTCAAAATGCCGCCCTCCCCCATCTTGTTTTTAAAAATCAGCTACGGGGTGTCCCCGAACTTCAGTCGGGCCAGTTTTCAGCGCTAGTGATTTGTTCGCTGGGGAACAGATTTTGGTTCTTGGAATATTACTCTCCCCGTTTTTTTAAAAAAGTTTTGGTTCCGAAGAGGAAAGTCCCGGGCAATCGATAGAGTATTGGCTTTCAGCAAAATCAAACTACAACCTTCCGAAGTTAGGGCAACATTTCTGCTCAAATAAACGAAGCTGGGAAGTTGCGGTATTTATTAAGCTGCCTTTCTTTTCTTTTGGGAGTATAATTGCGACCTTAATAATACACAGAACTTTTCTGAAACTTTTTCAGAATCTTTTCCATTCCCCAAATCCCAAACTTCGCACAGTTTACTAATTTCATCCCACTCAGAAAAAGGCGAGCAGGGAGGTCGTATCTGCCATCTCAACTCTGAAGGGGTCGCGGGAAGTCCAGCCAAGGTCCAGCGGTGGTCCGAGAAAAAAAGAGGAGGGGGCTGGATCCTGTCCTCGCGGCGGCTATCTGTTCTCTGGAGCCTTACCCTATTTTCTTGTGGTTTAGAAACTGTCCGGAAGCCTCAACAAGATTAAGCTTGATTGCGCTACTGAAATATTTCAAAGATAGATGATAAGTGGTTCGACATATTCTTACTGTAGTCTCCTTCAATCTATATGTACTTTGAAACTGGTTTTGCTTTAAGGACACTTCTCTTTCAGATTATACTTGGGATGTGGAAGAAATATGAAAAGAAACAGAGTGATACTACTTAGGTTACTGAATTAAGATGTCCATTTGTCCTAGAAAACCAAGCACAATTCTAGGAGACTTACATTAAATATATAAACACCAGATAATTGAAACACTACACTCTTCAAATGAAAAGGCACATTGTGCTTCCTCTTTTAAGAGGAAGATTGAGATTGTGATTCCTCTTTTAAAAACTACACATATATTAGAACATTTCAACTGTCAATCATTTTTACTCTTGTTTTTGTTATTATTTAAAGATTTCTCTTTTTGTGTACGTAAAATCACAAAAAAGCAGTTTTTGAAAATTCAGAACATAGTAGTCTAAATCACTCTTACCACTGTTATATAATATATAATTGCATAAAATAACATCCAAACTGTACTCCCTAAAATTTGTAATCACATTTTCCAACAATTTGTTCAGCTCTGGTATTTTGGTTCCCTTCCCCATTAACAATTTAGGCAATTTCACTGATTCATCAAAGAGCATTCCAAATACATATTTTCTCCTCAACATTGAAATACAGGTAATGCTATCATCTTATTAACTTAAATAAACTTATCCTTTAATTATTGCTAAAGATGTGTTTTTGAAACATTATGGTGACTTATTATCATATTACCAATTGCTGAATCTTAAGAGACAATGTTTACATTACAATACCCTTGCAATAGTCAGTACTGCTGACCTACATCATTATGGTCATAGGCCTGCCAAGAATGGATAGTTCTGTTTAAGTTCATCATTATGAACTTAGTTATTAAACTGAGCAAGCCAAAATAAGATAAAAATGATCTGGGGAACCACTGACTTCAAAAAGGATCATGCCATATGACAGAATTTGAAGTTTGTATTTTTACTACAAAAAACTGTAACCAGAAAGGCCTTCACTGAAATTCAAGCAAAAAGTCAAATCTGTCATAAATTGCAAACCAAAAGATACATTACAATTTATACATCTGCTTTAATGTTTTTGATATATGATTTTTGTTAGCAAAAGTTGCTTTCCAATCAAATTATAAATTTTAAATTAAAAACTCATCAGTCTTTTATGAATCCTGCAGATTTGCATTTTTCCTGGCATTTTATTTGCCAGTTTTAGTCAAAACTATACACTAGGTAGTAAAAAAATAGGTAGATTACTAGCAAAATCTACTAGGTAGATTTTAGCCAGTTCTGTCAAATAGTTTCTTATAGAGTAGTCTGTTTCTTTGTTTGTTTCAATCAGGAGCTCCAGTGGTGTATGTAGTGCTTTATCCTGCCATTTTTGCCACAAGAACAACTCTGTAAGGTAAATTGGACTAAAAATGAATGAATGGCTAATGTAGCACAGTCCATGGCAGATGGTGGACAGAAAACAGTTTCTGCAGTGTTACTACACCACAATATAATATATGTATATTCAGAAATAATTAGTTGCTGTAGTAGGGCTTTCTCCCAAGTAAATATACATAACTTTTTAGCAATCTCTGTGTAAGTAAGTTTCAAATCTAGTTTGATCAAATCACCAAAGTCTTTCTGACATGCTTTTCTCCCAATACTTTATTTAATATTTAAATATAGTATCAGGACAAGGAGTTATATTTTAGGAAAAAAGTGGTTTCAAATGTTATAAGAAACAAAGCTACTGATAGGAAATGATCATAATGTGAATGTGATATTCAGATTGAAATATGTATTGTCACAAATAAGGCTTAGTTTTAAAATGGCAAAATTAATGTAAATAACATTCAGCAGTTTATTATTTTAAAATTATATATTACCCTTAATAGGATATTTGTATATATATTATAGTATCTTTCTATTTTCATTTTCAGTTGATAGTGTTTTAGAAATGAACTGTGACTCCAAATTATATCCCTTTTGAAAAGGTGTTGTAAATTAATTTGATTAATATATTTTATCAGGAATAGCTGTTGTCATTACAGGTAGTCCTCGACTTACAACAATTCATTTAGTGACTATTCAAAGATACAACATTACTGAAAGAAGCGACTTATGACCATTTTTCACGCTTATGACTTTTGCAGCATTGCCATGGTCATGTGATCAAAATTCAGATGCTTGGCAACTGATTCATATTTATGACCTTTGCAGTGTCCCGGGTTCATGTGATCTCCTTTTGCAACCTTCTGACAAGCAAAGTCAATGGGGAAGCCAGATTTTCTTAACAACCATGCTACTAACTTAACATCTGCAGTGATTCACTTAACAACTTGTAGCAAGAAAAGTTGTAAAATAGTGCAAATGTCATTTAATAAATATCTCACTTATCAACAAATTTTGGGGTCAATTGTGGTCGTAAGTCGAAGACTACCTATATTTTTGCAATGGTTACCTGGTTGTGAAAAGCCAGCTCAGGCCTATTGAATAAATATTTTCTCACCGTTTCAGTTGATGCAAAAATTTCACAGAGAACTAGCATTACATATATGAAATTGACGGATATATGCCTTTTTTAATTAAAACAACAGAAAGACAGAGGATAATATAATGATTGATCAAATCACAAATGAATGACATTTGCTACTGACTTATAAGTCAAGTTACTTCTTTTATAGCCTATAACTTGTTCCTTCAGTTTCAACAAAGAAATTCATAGGTGTGTAATGACAATTGTAATAAATCATGCTTTACCGTGGAAGTGTGGCTGTTAGTAGAATTTCTTGTGAGTTGTAATATAGCAACAACAACCTTGACAATCCTCTTAAACAGGAGAATAATAAAAAATAAAATAGCATTCAAATAAGAATTTAATAACATATTTACAATATCTTGTTGGGTAAAATTCCTTTTGAAATTTCTTTGTATGTTTCAAATTAAATTCAAATTCTAAGTTCACTGAACTGAACTTTGTATAATTGCACAAAGTCCTTTTAAATATTAAAAACTATCTGAATTAGAATGTTAGCTTAATTTTACACTATACTTTTAAATCTATCCCCATTAATAACATTTACATGCATACACACATGTAGCACAGTTGAAAGCTATAATTTTCTCTTGATTTTATCTTTCATGTATGCCTACCAAACTATGTGTTTCTTATCATGATGGCACCTTCATAATCCCTAATCTATGATTTTCACAGATTTCAACAGATAAATTTTACAATCCTATATATTTGTTCTCAGGAATAAACTCCTTTGAGTTTCTAGATAAGAATAGATAGTTCTGCAGCATTATTTGACTAACAAGGGTTTCATACTGTGTTCATAATTCAACCCAAAGAATTATTTTAAAACTTTATTACCTGTTTACACGTTTAATATTTCCCCACTGAAAACAAGGGAACTTGGTATCTTAATTATATATTTAGAGTATATTGATTATACTTTATTAGAATATGTAGTGAAGAGTCTGTTTCTTGGTAATTGATTTCAGTATGTTACCTCGTATTCTCATGATTGAATTATGCTGAGAAGCTGGCAACATCCACAATCATTTTAAGAAATGTTATGAAGATTTTTATGTCAAAAAAAAGTGATTGAAATTATCTCTGAATTCAAAGCAGTGAAAACAAAGTACTCTTTCAACTAAAGGTCAAATAACAGTGGTTACTTGCCAGATGAACTCATTATTTGAGAATTATTTCATAGACTGCAGGGAAATGTTGCTATCCTGAGGCTACTCCCATGAACAAAGCAAATCAAATTTGAAAATGTATATTGTACAACCATGTGATATCTAATAGCTTGAGGTTGTGTGAAATGCAAGATTAAATTGTCGCTGTAGTCATCAAAGCCGTACAATTTATTTAACATTAACAAAGGATATAATCCTGCTCCTACTGAATTTTGTAATAAATTTGTGTAAATGGATTTCTGTTATAGGCGTAGAACTGTACGTATTAAAGTTCTAAAGCTACTATTGGAGAACTGAAACAGATGTGAAGTTTTAGACTATTCAGTTCATTACTACTATTGACTACTCTGGGTGGGACTGGTTAGAGGAAAGTGCTTCCTTTGCTTAAAAAGATGTTCCTCTGAATTTAATGGTGCAATTCTATGTACAAGCCACGGAAAGGAAGCACAGCTGCTTCATGAATTAGTATTTTTCTCACATTAATAATAAATTGCTAAGTATAATCATTACTTCTGATAATGTAATGTATTAACTTAAAGTTGGACAAATAAAAATAATTATGGCTAAAACTAAACAACATAATTATAGATAATCATAATATTACTCCTTTTTATGTCAAAATGCCTTTTGCTATCTTCCATACCTATAGATACAATCAAAATTTCAATTAATCCTTTAGCACTTGTCTCTTTGAACATTATACCTCCTGATCAATGTATTTTTGTTTTGTTGTAAAATAGAAAGTTGGGTCTATGACATGAATATTCCTTGGAGCACATGAATGTTACAATCTAAAATGAATATTTTCATATGCAACTTATTAAACTAATTCAAATTGGTTCAACTGCAGTCTGAACTTGTGATACCTAAAACTAAAAAGATTAACAATATTTAAACCAACATATGAGGTTATTAAATGAAATAGATTTAAGAGACTTCCAAGTCTGAATAAATTATTTAGCATCAAAGAGTAAGTGTAAACTTTTCTGTAAGTTATACATATGAAAAAAATACTGTGTTTCCCCAAAAATAAGACCCTGTCTTATATTGTTTTTTGGACCCTGAAATAAGCGCTTGGCCTTATTGCCATGCGCTCAAAAGCCTGATTGGGCTTATCAGGGGATGTTCTTATTTTAGGGGAAACAGGATATATGTCTAGTACTGTCATAATTATATTTACTCAGAAGAAAATTCAGTGAGACTTGTCTATGATTTGGTATGTTCTGCACTGGGATTTTATTTCTTGACTATAGTATGTAGTCTATACTATAGACTACATACTACTATAGTATAGTATAACATATAGTATGTTATAAATTAGCAGTACAATCTTTGGCATGTTTGCTCAGGAATGAGTTTATAGTATCTAATGCAGGGGTGGGTTCTACTCACCTTCGCTACCTGTTCTCTTTGTGCACTGCGCTACCGCGCATGCGCAGAAAATTTAATTTCCGAAAAATTGCCCAAAAAGCGCTCTGCGCATGCGCAGAGAGCTAATTTCACCGATTTTTGGAAAAAAAGGTGAGTTCGGCCGCGCGGGTGGGCCCGGGTCTGGGACACTGCGAACCAGTTCGGTGACGTCACAGCGTCACCGCTACCTATTCGCGCGAA
>JANHFM010008252.1:198494-211277 GCA_032468115.1 Grayia smithii
TGGCTAGTCTAGCGAAGAGAAGGACCAGGGGAGACATGATAGCAGTGTTCCAATATTTGAGGGGCTGCCACAGAGAGAAGAGGGTCAAACTATTTTCCAAAGCACCTGAAGGCCAGACAAGAAATAATGGATGGAAACTAGAAATAAGGAGGAACTTTCTGACAATGAGAGATTCAACCTAGAAATAAGGAGAACTTTCTGATAGAGAGAACAATCAGCCAATGGAACAGCTTGCCTTCGGAAGCTGTGGGAGCTTCATCACTTGAGACTTTCAAGAAGAGATTGGACTGCCATTTGGCAGAAATGGTGTAGGGGCTCCTGCTTGAGCAGGCGAGTTGGACTAGATGACCTATAAGGTCCTTTCCAATTCTGTTAATCTGTTAAAATCTGTTAGGGGTGTCATCATGGCAGCGTCACGTGATGTATTGGGACTTTTCCCCCCTTGGCTAAACTGGGCATGGGTGTGCCAACCCATGGATGTGACGCATCTGACCCATGGGCCAGGAGTTTGACAGCCCTGGTCTAGTAGGAACCCTTTCCCTATGTCTGCATTCATGCCATATGGAGCAGAGTTACTCAGCCTTAGCAACTCTAAGATTCTGACTGAAGAATTCTAGAAGTTGAAGTCTACATTTCTTAGAGTTGCCAAGGTTGAAAAACACTGATGTAGAATTTAATGTTTAGCAGGAACAATTCTTGCACCCAGACTCAAAAGTGGTTATCTTTCTGACTTCTAGCATCATTTTTACAGCACAGGACAGGAATTCATTGAATCAGCTGAGTAACATCATAAGAAGTCTTTCATGAGACTTTTATTCTGTAAGGGTTACACTGCTGGTCCTGACATCAGGCAGAGTATGCAGTTTGGCTCAACTGATTTGCTATATCATAAAAGGACAGAAAATGCAACTGGTGCTTGTTTTATTTTGATTATCATAAAGAAAAACTGATTTTCTACCCCATGTTTCTCAGTAAATTCAACAGACTTGCACATAATGTTCCATTACTATCTCATAAAACAGTCTTGGGTTGATCACCTAATTCCATAATTTCAGATTTTCAAACTAAATACTTATAAACATAACTAATATACCAAGGATATTCAGCCTGGTACTGAGGGCAACAATGTGCTTACAGAAATTTATCTTGGCACCTGCCAGGCTTCCTGCCTCCAACTGAAGTTTTTAGAAAAATTCTCATCAGCAGTGTGTTATATGAATATTGTTTAAGTAACGAACTATCTAATGATCTAACAATACACTTAGGCTTTCTCTACTACTCAGTGCTGCAGTATTTATTTTGTTCACTTAGTGAAGATTGATGAAGAGTTCTGGAAAATTTGAAACTGTGTATGGTACTTTATGACATTTCATAATACCATAATAAAGGTAAAACCATAATTGTGTATGGTGTTTTTTAACTGCTGTTTGGGGCAGGGGTCAGTTCCATTTATCTTTACTACTGGTTTGCAACGGGAGTGCACATGCGCTTCTGCAGAAGCTTCGGCGAATGCGCAGATTGGCTATGATGATGTCCAGATCAGTGCCTCCCACTGGTTTTACTACGGAGGTTCCCACTGGTTTTACTACCGGTTCTATAGAACTGGACAGAACCAGGAGCAACCCACCACTGATTTGGGGGCATTAATTTAGTGCATGCAAATAATTTAGTCTTTTAAATCTGTCATAGAGAAGATGATACCTGTGGTGGTCATGCATCCTACTACAAGTTCCCTAGTATGTTTAATTTTAATGATTATTTCAATGGAATGCACCGGCTCTAGCATAACCTTTATTTACAAAAACTTACATAAAGATTGGTTTATGTAAACCCAGTAGTTACAAGGATGAGTGTATACTAGGATACCCAGGAGACAGAGAATGGAAGGTTGGGTGCTACCAAACAACCTGGGAGGAGAGTCCATGATCATGAGCATTCTCATACTTTCACTTCCTTGTAAATGGATCTTTCTATATCTTCCTGCTGAGTATGGCAGATACGTTATGAGACTGCTCAACGTACATTAAGTTTCAGAGGAACTGAGTTTCAACTAATCCATAAAGATTGCTTGGTTTGGTGGTATCTGATTTACATTTATTTGTAGTCCTTCAATAATATAGCAGAAAAGATTGTACACACAGCCACATTCCAGCAGTGGTTAGCCTACTGCTGGGAATGCTGCATTTCTATGTTTTAAAATTAATTTTTATTAAATATTTTTACATATTATAAACAATACAATTATAAACAAAGAAGAAAGTACAAGTAATAAAAGAGATAAGTAAATTAGGAATAAATATAAGAAAAGAGAAAAAAGAAAAGTAATTAAGAAGTGGCTTCCACTCTACTTTACAGCAATTATAAATGAATGTATTTATTTATTTAATACATTATCTAATAAATGTAATTAGTGCTTTTTCCCTAATCAAAGAAATCAACTTTGTTGTCTCCACAAATTCTGTCATCTTTGTCAATCACTCCTCCTTTGTAGGTGTTTTCATCTTTGTGTATATGATAGTCTTGCTGTAGTTATAATGTACAAAAATAATGTTCCATAAGTCTTTCCCTCTTGTCTGTCCATTAGTCCCAGTAATTTTTTTTGTTTCAGTTGTATATTAGACTTTAAACATTATTTTGTTTACCATATTTTTCGGAGTACAAGACACTCTGGACTATAAGACACATCTACCATTTTGGGGAGGAAAAGAAGAAAAAAAAATCTGCCTTTGCCTCCCAGCATCCATCCAGTATTTATCTAGCCTGTTCGCAGTGGCCCATTCGGCACTGCCATGGCCCATTTTCTGCCGCCTGTTCACGCCACCGTGGCCCCTTCGGTGCAGCCTGTTCACCACCACGACCCATTTGGCACGGCCCATTTGCCTCTGCTGCAGCCTGTTCAGAATGGCCCATTCACCACAGCCAATCCGCGCTGCCTGGAACCAGCCCAAAATGTGACATACGGAGGCCAAAAATGGCCAAAGGGTGAGGGCCAGTGGGTGGACCTGACTACATTTAATGTATAAGATGCACCCAAATTTGCACCCTCTTTCTAGGGGGGGGGGAAGCAGTGGTGGGATTCTACTGGTTTTATCCAATTCGGGTGAACCGGTAGTGGCGACAGGAGACTCTGCTCACCCTCCCGGACGTCATCAGGGGTGCTCTACACATGTGCATGCTCACATTTGCAAACCGATAGCAAAGGTAAATGAATACCACTACTGGGAAAAAGTACATCTTATACTCCGAAAAGTACAGTATATTTGAATCCAAAGTTTAAATTTGTCCACCAAGCATAATACAATGACTATATTTTCTGCATTTCCAACATAGAATTGAAGCAATTTTATACATTCTAATTAGTTTTCTAATGTCATGCACCAAGGGTATATCATTTTATTTAAAAAAATCTGTTCGAATTGTAATACAATGTGGATTTTAGTTCTTTCAACCACATATTTTTCCATTGTTCCATCTATAAGTTATAATCAACATTCTCAATACATTTTATCATACAGTCTTTAATTTGTTCTTCCATTTCAAATTTAAGTAAAAGTTTATATGTTTTAGCAATCACAAATTAATTATTTGCACATAGTTCAGTTACAAATTCTGTCATATGTTCAGTTACAAATGTGCTTTTATCTAATTTAAATCGTTTTCTTAACTGAACATATGAAAACAATGGAAAACTAAATCCCTTCACAATCAATTTATCTTTTGACTTCATCTTGTATTCTCCATGTTCTTGTTATAACTCTTGGTATGATAACCATTTCCCTTTACCCGCTGTTTCATTTCTATAAAATATTTCTTGTGCTGAGATTCACAAAGGCATTTTAAGCACAGCCTGGGCTTGCCTATATTTCATATTCTCAAAATGGCACTTCTAAAATAATGATTTTTAAAGTGTACATTGACCTTAACTTTATGGTAGCATAAATGCCATCCAAACCTCAGGCCATGCTCTTCTACTTCTAAAATTCTTTTATTTCTCAGTAACTCTTTCATCCAAACCAAGCAGCAGGCTGCAAAAGTACAATTTCCAATCAGACAATTCCAATGCTCCTTGTTCTTTTGCCTCTTGAAGAATTTCAGATTTAGCTCTTGTTTTTTTCCCCTTGTCATATGAATATATATAAATCTTTCTGCCATTGTTAAATGGTTCCTTAGTAATCAAAATAGGTACTGTTTGAAACACAAGCATCGTTCTAATATTTTTATTTAAAATCACAAAATTCTTCCCAACAATAACAATTATAATTTTTTTTCCATCTTATCATATATCCACTTTATTCCATACCTTGATATTATTATTTTGAAAGGAATGCTGCCATTCTAGGCCAGGTGAAACTTTGAGTTGCCTTCTTCCATTTTCATAAGATTTCCATGACAAAACTCCTATTCCGCCATCCATAGGACAAAGCGCCTCTTATGGCAGGGAAACTAAAACGAGATTTTTTTAAAAAGTATCTGTATTGCTGCTGTGCCCTCCCTTGTTTCAATTACTTTGCATTGAGCACAAAAAAAAAGAAGAAATCCCATATTGAGCTTGCTATTCAGCCTTACATAATGTTCACTCAAGTTAACTCACTGTGGTCAGTTATTTTATTCTACTTTCAACTAATGCATATTAACATGTGTAATTTTGCCAGTTTCCATGATTTCCCATGTTTTTCTTTCTCCCCTCTCTTTCTATGTGTGTGTCCCTCACCATATTTTTCTCATTTTGCTATGTTTTCCTCTAATTTCCTTATTCCTCATCCAACCGCTGTTACTTTCTACTTTTGCAGCTTGAATTAATCATTGGTCACAGCATTAAAAATTAATAATTTCAAGCTTTCTGCAGCCATACCTTATAAGAACTAAAAGGAAAACATCTTGCTTAGGCCAAAGGATCAAATATAGCATCAATGCTTGTGACAAAACAAAAATAACATATAATGTCATCTCCTTACCTCCTTTCCATAATCTGCACTCCCTAGAGTACAAACATTTTGTTTCTGAAAGCTTTCAGATTCTTTTCCAGAATACTGAACTAGAATTTTTGTTTTTCTCAGGGACTCAATAACAGCCTTTATTTTTTCCCTTCCCATAAAATAAGTTTTTTACTGTTTTTTTTTCATAAATTAAATAAAAAAGTTTGCAAAAATTCACATTTATCATTTATGTTTTATTTATATTTTAAATTATTAGATTGCAAATGGTACTTTACATTTTCAAAAGAGCTTAATATCAATATTAATAACACATATTAAAATGTTCCTCCCAACAGATGTTCTCCTGTCTCACAGAGATAATTTTCTATTACCATTCCCCTGCTTTTTAAGTACTAATGATAGCGACAGAACTGAACATTCAGTAGTATCTCAAATCATAACAGAATCAGGATTTCCCTTCCATTTTTGGTTTTAAATAATTTAATTTTTAAAGGTTCTATAATTCTGTTAAAGTGAGATAGAAAATGTTTTACTCTGAAACTGTATTGCAATATTCAAATAAATAGATGAATAATACTTTTTAAAATGTTTGAGATGCTTGGAAAACACATAACAGAGATTTTACAGATCTCTTTTTACAAAAATAAAAATAAAAGTGTGAATAGAATCAACAAGATGTGCCCAGTCTCTCTTTAATACCTACTGTGCACTATTAAACCCTTGACAATGTAAAAAGCAGGCATTATAACAGGATGGAGTGTATATTGATTTTTTTCATTATTAGTTACAGGTTTGCAAGCAGGATAAATCCTATTCAAACACCACAGCAGCAAGCAGTAATGTTTCTGAGATTCTTTTGTAGACTACAGCAGGGGACCAAAAGAGCACTTTGCTTTAGTTAAGTCAATCATGGTTTGAGCCCTTTAAAAAAATAAGAATGAGAAGACCAAGGTTTGACTTTTTGTTTTGTTTTGTTTTTTTAATGACACTTGGTGCTAGAATCTTTTAAACAAGCTTGCCTTTTGCTCTGCTTTTAAATATGATAAAGCCAAGATGTTGTGTTATCTCCTCCCCTTCTTCTGTGAAAACAGGAAAGGACTGCCCTGGAGGGTCAGAGCAGAGGATGCAATTTAACTCCATCCGCCTCCAGGATTGGCCCTCGCATGCAAGCAGCTTGTAACATGGAGTAATCTGAGATAGCTGGATGAACAGTAAATATTCAGGAAATAAAAATAGGAGGGGGCCAAAAGAATAGAATATTGAAATGGAACTAACACTATTTGTCTCTGGCTGGACTCTGGCTTGGAGAAATTAAGGCAGGAAAGAAGACTCCATTCTTGGAGATTATTGTCATATATTCCTATTTCTGTGTTTGGCATCCGCCCCCATGTTAGAATGAATTATGATAAAGTTTTCATGATACCGCCATTAATAAAATGGGGAAATGCTGGCTAGATAATAACCATTAAACCAGTGAATTCATAGTTTGCCGAATGACTGCACCCAGATACCACTCAGAAATGGCTCTACATGAGACTGGAATGGACTGCTGCAGAAATCTGTCCTTATACTGTTTAGAGAGTTGTTGTTGTTGTTGTTATTATTATTATTATTGTAATAAGAGACACAAGTGATTATTATTGTTAAATATGCAGCTGACCAAAGCAAGGTTTTTGTAGTAGAATGTGGGCCAGAATTGCAGGACTAAGGGCTTCTTTAATCTGGCAAGATTTGTATCTATAAGTGTGTGACATGGTTTTTCCGTCCTAACAGACTTACACTTTAAAAGAAAAATAAATATTTTAAAGCAACTATGTGCTTAAATGGATGGGACTGTGTGGAACATGGAAAAAAAAAATAAACCTGGTGCTGGCATTTATTTAGGCTTCCTTGTGGCTATTTTGTCTTCACAATGCATGTTAAGAATACTGAAACATAGCAGTAACCCTAATCCTAGCAAAATCTTGTAAGAATTTTTTCGCTGAAAATTTTAAAAATGGTGACTATGCTTATTGATCGTTTCAAGGAGTTTCTAACAGACACCTTTGAATGAGGAGGCTGTGTCAGTATCTTCACTTATTCATCTTTTTCCTTGCTGACAATGATTACCACCCCTCTCCCCAACCCTTGTGCTAGGATTTGTTTATTCTTGCTGAATGGAGCAAATCCTTCTTAGTACATGTGTATGAACAGTTTCTACTAGAAAGAAAACAGTTTTCTGTTTGATCACAGAGAACAGCAGGACACTTAATCCACTAAAATAAGATTTGATCAGAAATTTATGAAAGTGCACATGTCTCCTGAAATTGGTAAAAGAGATGTGAATGCTTGTTCCCCATTATTACCACAATGAGTGTACTTGTGATCAATTCAAAACTGTCTCCACTAAGAAATTACTGATTATTCTGGCTGACATGTCCTAGTGTCATATTAACTGCGCCAGAAGTGCAGCTGCTGATTTGGTATTATTACAAACTTTTTAGTGGTATTAGACCCGAATCAAATGAAAGAACCATTAAATACAATAATAGACACCACATAACTTGTTCTATATATCCGAGTTGTTCAGACCTATTCCGCAGCAACCATCTTGCTATAACATGCCTTTATAAACAGCGCACAAAAATTTGAAACTTGAATTGGTGAATTTATCCTCCAACAAATAATTTACATAAAATCTATCCAAAAGCTCACTTGGCATGGCATGATAGCAGCCATGCAAGAGAAAATTGCTACACAGAAACATTTTTCAGACTTTTCACATGAAAATATAAAATTCAACTAAGTATTTATTTTGAAATAATTCAATCATCTTATTAACAATGTGCATGTTCTATTAAGTGTATTGAACTTTAATTGCCCTATTATACAGTTCCATTACCACATTAAAAGTTCATCTCATATTAGACATATATTTGACCTTATTTTTAGGTGACAGAAAAGTTGTTAAATATAATACTTGTGTTGTCACGGAGAGCACAAAAATAATCTAAGTGGAATATAGATATACAAAAAGGCAGTCTGAATCTGCAGAAATCCAGCCTCTAATTTTAATCTAGCCTCATTCCTTAATTTTCAACAGGCAGAATGTTTATTATTCAGGCATAGACTGATGTGGTGATCCTATTGGATGGGTTTCCTCTGTCCACCTGCAGATGGATTTTTTTCTAATATGTATTTGTAATTTGAATTTAATCAGTTATGTAGTACAAAAAAGCAAGAACAACAGAAAATTAACTGTCATAAATTTATCCAACAAGAAGTTGCAATGGATAAATTAATGAGTAGATAAAGTAACTATTTACCTTTAATAACCTGTCCTTAATTCATCAAAGACTGATAAAAAGCGATATTTCATGAAATGGTTGTAATGTTTTGCTCTTTTCTGATGAGGATTAGAAACCACTCAGTTTGGTTTAAGATCGCCAGCTGTGTAAATATTTTAAATAAATAAAATACATAAAAGTGAATAAGATTCATTATTGAAAACTAAAAAAATATGACTAATTTTGTTTCTCTCTTTAAACTATTATTTCCATTGAAATGTACATATTCTGATAATCTCTCCTTACCTATAGCACGATTATGGAAAATATCGTGCAATCAGAATTTCAGTCAAAACTTTTACGCATTAGAACAATTCATATTCTAACAGTACTAGTAAATAAATTAAACAATATTTTTTTTATTAATAACAATTTGGTCACTTTCAAGTAACAGCATTTACAATTTATGGTGTAAATTGTAATGTGGAATATGATGTATATTGTAATGCTTGGTGCCTATTTATAAATATGCTGGAAATGAAGAGGCATACTATCTCACCCATTCACGGGAATTACAAAAGTGTACAATTGTTTTGTGAAGCTTTACACTACATTATAATTATAGGCAAACAGTAAACAGTTGATAATCAATGGGGCTATGAAGATCTTTAAGACATTGCTTTGTTTCATTGCTTTGATTCTGTGAAGCATCCCTTTAAGCTGCTTCACTTCTACAAGGGAAGAGGAAGAATCATATTGCTACATTTCAACTGCTGTTTCAAATAAAATTTGCAAATAACTGGAAGAATCTGTGACACTCTAGCAAGTTTGAATTATCCAGGAAAACCGTGTTGTCTCCAACTCACAAATCTTCCCCTTGAAGAAAATCGTAGTTACCTTGCACAATGATAAAGCTTAAATAAAGAACAGCCTTATTTCATGTGTGATAGTTTCCAGAATAACAAATGGTTTGATTGGTTGCAATAAAATTAGAGAAGAGCTTTGTGACATCTTTTAACAAATTCATATTTGTGAGGATACAAGTTTTTAGAAATACAACAAATATAGATTACTCCTTCTGATGCATTAAGCCTTATTCTAAATTCAAAGATATACCTACACATAAATATGTGTTTAACAGGATCAATTAGTGATAATGAATTGTCACCATCATGGTTTTGGTATATTTAAATTTCAATGTAATTATTTCAGTGTGTCCTGTTGACATTTTATTTCTTTTCAATACTCAGTTTTTCAAATTGTTTCCTTGTTTTCTCTAAAGCCAGTTTTTAGGAGTGTGTGAAGCAGCCCAGATATAATTCCAGCTCGAGATTCAGAGGTGGTAAGTTTCAAGACTGATGCTCAGGGACAAAGAAAATTCAATCTAATTTGTGATTTAATAAAGAGTTAGCCAATGCTACAATGGAAAAATGTCAAAATGGCTGCAGTTGCTTCACTTTTGGCAGACTGGATTTGAAAATAGCAAGAATGAAAGACTCTTCAGAACAATTAACCATGCCAAGTTTCAGTTAGATACTTTCAATGAATTCACTGCCATTCTTTTTTTAAAAATTCCTTCACACCTTATTTAATGCAGAAATAGAATGGATGAGGAAAGGATTGCATTTCATCCTTCCATTGTTCACTGACAAGTTTATGGAAGACTTGTACTGAACTAAATCATAAAATGACCCTCTGCTATTAAAACAAAAACACCCTTTTGAAAACTTGATTAAAAAGTATATTCTTACTAAAGGTCAAAGACAGTCCTGCTGCTTGTCCATTTCCTTTTCTGAGCTGGCAGCCTTTGGGGCATATTTCATTGATAACATTAGCCTTTTTTGGCAACAATATATGAAATGCTGCTTGTGCAACATTTTTTTTTTTAAAAGTCTTGAGAATGTATACATATTATTTGTTGACAATATTTCTCAAGATGCAAAGAATAAGCTGAATTATACATAATACTCTGACTGCAAGCTCATTATCTCAGACTCATACAATAAATTGTCAAAATAAAATAGAGACAGGAAAATAACAAAAAGAAAACAGAGGGGTGCAGGGGGGAACTGCTTTACAATGTTGGGGAAATGAAGAAAATGAAAAGGAATGAAATTGGGTTGAAAAAGTTGAGTTGTCAACAAATTACACACAGTTTCAGAGACACCACAAATAATACTAGAAGGCTGAAAGCAAAGGAAGAGTAAGGCTAAATGGTACAAATTGGCAGAAAGGCAGACTATCCCTAAAGGGAAAAAAAACCCCAGATTTTTCTTTCTTTTCCTGCATCCTTCCCAACAAACCTGCTTAACCAGGTCTACTAGAAGAATGAAACACAATCTCAGAGCATTCATCCTAACATTATGAGAAGCAAAACTTATGGAGGTGATAATCCATTCTATTGTGGCTCTATCAAAAAGTCCATCTTACCACTCAATTCCTGTCCAGTTTTGTTCAAATAAGAAGAGAAAGCTACAACAATGTTTGAGACCCTACAAAGCACCAGAAAATTAACTTAATCTCTGAATCAAATCAATGGCAAATAGTTCACTTTCATGCACTCAGTTGCTTTAAAGTTTTGATTGAAAGATTCAATTTCAGTTCTTGGAAGATTGAGCCAAGGTGGCGCAGTGGTTAGAGTGCAGTACTGCAAGGTACTTCAGCTGACTGCTAGCTGCAGTTTAGCAGATCGAATCTCACCGGCTCAAGGTTGACTCAGTCTTCCATCCTTCCGAGGTGGGTAAAATGAGGACTCAGATTGTTGGGGGCAATATGCTAACTCTGTAAACTGCTTAAAGAGGGCTGTAAAAGCACTATGAAGTGGTATATAAGTCTAAGTGCTATTGCTATTTGAACAAATCTGGTTTTTAAGGGGATGATCAAGTGACTTATTAGTAATATTTGAAATGATTCTGATTCTGTAGGTTTTTTGTTACCATGCTTTGAGCATCTTCCTCTATTGAGATTCTAATCTAATTCTTATACTGGAACATATAGTGCATTTATAGGGCCTGGAGCAGATATAATAAGGATTGAACTATTACATTATAGATGTAGAGCTCTAGTAAGCAATGTGATAGGGCAGACCTGGGATGGAGAATTTAACATTTAAATGATTGCCTAGTTCATTTGGGTAAGTAGCAAAACGCAGGATAAAATATGACTGCTAGTGGCTACTACTCATTATATCCAGTTTTAAATATTACAGCTGAAAAGGAGCTGCTGCCTCACATCTTATGTAGGAATTTCCCATTTGCAGGTTGAAGCTGGTAGAAAAGTCTGAGTTAAGTAGGTCTTTGTTTTCAAGCTCTTATGAAATGGGGAAATAGTTCATCATAACAGAGAACAAAAGAGCCATGTTCTAAGTAAAACAGACCAAACACCTTGTTTGAGAAAACAAGAATTCGTATAAATTTACATCCAATTATGTCTCAACATTGTAATATGATGATTACATTGTTAGAACATGTAGCATTGTGAAAAGCTACCAGGGGCATATTATTCAATAACTGATTGTCTACAGTAGCTCAAAGCAACTACTCATTATGTTGACATCTCAACTTCTTGTCTCTTTACTAACTGCTGAAGCTCACTTATATTCCAACAGATGGAGGAAGAATTCAAAGTCATATTCAATCTGATATATAAAACTTTGCAGCTTGTACCATTGTTGCCTTTTTTTAATATTATAGCTTAGAAGGAGATATATACGATCTTTCCAAGCAGAAATTCTACAGGATTGTATTCTACCACACTATAAGTTAATACTTCCAAGATAGCATAATCAGACAGTTAAAGTATAACAGTAGGAATATTTGCAAATGGTAATAAGTGATGGGATTCAAATAATTGCAATGGTGGGATTCAAATAATTTAACAACCAGTTCGCCCAGGGTCAGGTTGGCTGTTGTGTTGGTGTGGCCCAACTCCGTCCTCCAGCTCCACCACACATGTGGGACAATGTGTCCCGCGACGGCCAGTGACGGCCAGCCTGACCCTGGGTGAACCAGTTGTTTAATTTCCACCCTTTACCAAAAGGCTGTTTCTGAGGGTGCTTGTCTGCATGTTGGTCTTTCGGCTGTTTCAGCCTTCTGGACGTAGCTCCTTTAAGAGGCAAGGTTTCTGAGGAAAGAGGAGGGGGAGTTACCATAGAGACAAGGAATTGATGCTCCCAAGAGCTCTCACAGAAAGATGAAGAATTACGGAGAAGTGGAGGAAGGGATTCCCCCTGTCCCCCGTCCCCTGTGGACCTGTGTACAAGGGGTGTTGGTCAGTCTGTGGGCAAAAGTAAGAGGGGCGAGGAATTAAATTGGCAGCATGATCAAAGCTGCGCCCAATGTAGGGGAGATGTTGGGGTTAATTTGGCCAGGCAAATTATTACAACCCCCCACCCCTGCTATCAGTGGATCCTGGGAGCTGTGCTGTGCTGCACTGCAATGGAGAAACAGACAATGGAGTGGCTGGCATGAGGGAAAGAGAAGGAGCAGGGAGAAGAAAGAGTGAAAGCAGCCTTCTCCTTCCCTCACGCCGCTCTCTACATTGTCCCTTTCTCCATTGCAGCATAGCATCCATGATCCACT
>JANHFM010008252.1:220803-231491 GCA_032468115.1 Grayia smithii
TATTTGTTTTCAGCACACCAAAATACATGGAAATTTGATGAAAATAATCAAACAGCTTTTTCATCGCAGACCTGTGTTATTTGACTTTTTCATCTAAAGTTGAGTGTTAGTGAGAAAAGAGCTGCAAATTGCATTATAGTTTATATTATGTTTATATTAAAGATTTTGATATTGTTGATAACTTAATCAGTGGTGGGTTTCTACTGGTTCGCCCTGGTTCGGGTAAACTGGTAGTGGTTGGCGGCAGGACGCTTCGACCACCCAGATGCCACCACGGATGTTCTGTGCATGCACAGAAGGTCCTCGTGTGAGCGCACTCCCAGTTCTGAACTGGGTAGTGAAGGTCAGAGGAACCCACTACTGGACTTAATATTAAATGTTCATTGTAGTGTATGTGAGTGTGTGTAAAATAAAAATAAAAACTAGATAAGTGAAGCAAATTTAATATTTAAAATATCAGAACAGAAAAAAAGAAAAGAAAATGAAGAAAATAAAGAAGAATTACTGGGTTTCTTACTTCCTTCTTTTTATAAATCTGCCAATTTACAATATTTATAGACATTTAGGCCCCTTTAGAAACCAGGCTCCAAGTGATTATATTGGCCATGCTTATAGTAAATGTTTTACAGGTTTTCAGTCCATATCTGAAGAAACCCAAAATGTCAAATCTAATTAAGGCCTTAATAAATGCATAAGAGGCAGAGCTCACTGATCCAAATAAAGCTACCTAAATCTTCATTCAAAAGGTTCATCTATTTTCTGTGCATGTAGAGGCATAAAAGTAGCTATTCACAACTTTTAACACTGTACTGTTCAAGAAAAGATCCTTACATGATAGGATTACTGGTTTCTGGCAGGTTACAGTAATCTGCAGTAGATGAAGCTGAAAAGCCATAGTTTGAAGAAAGTGAACATGGCAAAATACAGCAGTCAGAGAATCAGTTCCATATACCTGATGTAGTTTGACATCGAGGTGTATAAAAATTACAGTGGCATTAGACAAATAATATATGTTTGTTTCTTAGATTTGTATCCTGCCTGTCCCTGATAAGTTTAAAGTGATTTGCATGAAAATCTCCCTATATTTTTACGCCCAAAATTTCTTGAGCTGAGAAAGAGTGAATGGTCAGAAATCAGACAGTGAGTTTCCATGGTTAAAAATAGCCTCTAACCTCAGAGTTCTTGGTCCAAGACAAATACTTTACTGCACATAAATGGACTATTTGGTCAGAGTAAGAGATGGGAGAACAGAAAGCATCTGCTTAATTAGGAGTTTATTACCATCACTACAAGAAAAAGTAGAAATACATTGGACAAGTCCCAAAGGTGCTTTTTCAGGAGGCAACTGGACTTTCAGTTGCCTCCTGAAAAAGCACCTTTGGGAGAACCATGACCTGGATGACTGAGAATCTCTACAGATTTACAGATTACAATGGACATGGTATATTTGCTCTAGCAACGGACTCTCAGTAGTGGGGTCCTGATGATGTTACCTTGTGCCCTGATGATGTTACATAGTTTGGTAATGAAACATCTAAAAGAAAACTGCCAAGCTCAGAGAACACCAAGGACTTTACAGCTCAACCCTGAGTACAAATATTCTCTTCTATCTTTTGTAGTCTTAAATCATCTGTTTTGCAAGACAACTCAAGTGTTGTTGCTGCTTTTGCACATGTTGCTACCTTTTTTTCAGAGTCCCCAAAGAGATTCAGCAGCAGCAGCAGGAACAGCATTTTCGGGAAAAACAGCTTGCGCCCTTTCCACCTCTTTTGCTAAACAGATGTTTTGATAATTTACAGTTTGGATTTCAGAACTCCATTTTATATGCATCGACCTAATTCTCTTCCTGCTGCTGATAGCTGGATTTTGCAACAGTTTAGTGAACCGTCACTGTTGTGCTGCCAAGTTTTACTGAATCAAATGTGTGACTCAAGTGTAAAACCTTAATATTATCTGTAAACACGTATAAAGAAAGAGAGTTTGTTGTTTTTTCTTCTGAACTTGTTAATGTTATAGAAAGTGGTCCAAGATTCATTTCCACACTTGACTATGATCTCAAATCTTCGTTAGGGATTCTGATGGTTTAGAAATGTCTTCCCAAGGTCAAGGAAATCTGTTCAACCTGACAAGTGTGCCGGCTGAGAAGATGGGGCCATTTCTCATTCTATATTATTTTAACAAATCCTGCTTGGTTTAAGACCTCAATGGGGTTTCAATTTTTTGTTTGTTTGTTATTTTCATGCTTGTTCTAATATTAAAGGGAAAAGGTTTGAATCTTTGTGCTACAGTACCGTGTTTCCCTGTCTTATATTTTTTTGAACCCTGAAATAAGCGCTTGGCCTTATTGCCCGGCGCTCAAAAGCCCGATTGGGCTTATTATCAGAGGATGTCTTATTTTGGGGGAAACAGGGTAGTTTTATTTTCTTTTGCAGCAACAGATTAATACAGTTACCTCTCTGGATACTATTTATTTATTTATGTGGTTATTTATAATCTCTCTTACCATTTTATTATAAAAGCATTTTTTTTAAAAAGATGAGAGCTGGGATAGGTGAGAAGAGCGGGCTGAGTTTAGAGTCTTTGCACAGCAGAAAGTGGCACAGACCTTACCTTCCCCAGAATCTCTGAAGCCTTATCTCACTGTCCCCAAGAAAATGTAGTCAGTCTGACACGATCCTTGTAAATAGACATTGCAATAATAAACAAGTAATTTGGTCATTTCACAGTGTGGGTTTGGTTCCCTGCACCTGACACTTATGCTGCAATCTTTAGCCATTAGGATTCTGTACTTTAAAGACTGTTTTAGAATCCCCATAAAATGTTGAGGGTCCTTACCTTGGCAGGGACCACATTGGAGAGAGCTGGGCAGTTGCAGAGAAGGCTTATTGTCATGAGAGGACTTGGTGATAATTTGTCAGCAAACTTCCTCAAACAATCTCAATTTGATAAGAAAGAAATCATATTGGGAAAAAAAAGATGTTCTACTTCTCTGAACCATATTTTTGGACTACCCTAGTACAATTTCTGGTGTATTTGCCAATATGTACATATTTTCATAGTAAACTCAATGAATATCAGATAAAATTTGTGCACGGAGATTGGAGAAATGTTGCTTATAATGCTATTTTATTCAGGGCTTGTATAAATTAATTCCAAGAAGTAATAGTATAGCAATATTTATGATATAGGCAATATAGTAAATACATAGGAATAGCAATAGCACTTAGACTTATGGTATATACTGCTTCACATTGCTTTACAGCCCTCACTAAGCGGTTTACAGTGTCAGTATATTGTCCACAACAATCTGGGTTCTCATAAATAAAATGATAGATTTTATTTATATACTCCTAAGAATAAAGACACGGACATGATGGCTCGGTGGCTAAGACGCTGAGCTTGATCAGAAGGTCAGCAGTTCAGTGGTTCGAATCCTAGTGCCGTGTAACGGAGTGAGCTCCCTTTACTTGTCCCAGCTTCTGCCAATCTAGCAGTTCAAAAGCACATAAAAAATGCAAGTAGAAAAATAGGGACCACTTTGGTGGAAAGGTAACTGTGTTCCGTGCGCCTTTGGCATTTAGTCATGCCAGCTACATGACCACGGAGACGTCTTCTGACAGCACTGGCTCTTCGGCTTTGAAACGGAGATGAGCACCTAGAGCTCCTAGAGCGAGAAACGACTAGCATGCGTTTGATGGGGAACCTTTACCTTTAAGAATTAATACACATTCATCATAAACATATATACTAATGGCAAATATACCCCAACTCATTCAGAAAATGCAATTGGTGATGGCTTCCTTTGAATCCCTCTGGAAAGCCGGTGAGCTCTGCATCAAGGAAGTCAGCATAAAGCCTGAATAATTACCTTTTTAAGTCTTTATGGAAATAGAAATGCAGTTCATCATTATTATCTCAATGTTCCAAGATTTTCTGAACTTAGTTTAGGTAAGTTTCTATATACTAATTTTAATGCAAAGGCATTTCTTGGAAGGCAGGAAGGGACAAGTGGGGTACACATGTATCATGGCACCAGGGTATAAACCTTGCTACCCAGAAGCAAGCAAGGTTTGTGTCAAAACATAACAATATAAGACTTGATTATGTTTCCATCATCATGGTTTGTCACAAGATTATGTCTTCATGATGCAGCATTTGCTCAGGTTATATATCCTTTCCACTATTTTTCCCCACTCCCTCACCTCCCTGCTTATTTTTGCATTGTAAGATTTCCAGGACAGGAATTTATCATTTTTTATTTTAGAAAATATCATACTGAAAACATTCATTTTGACTTCCTAGTTAGGAGTAAAATATTTGGCTTAAACAGATCTAATAACGATGAGAAGTTATCTAGGCAGATGGAATGAAATGAACACAGTTAAGGAACTAAAAAATTCTTCCATTATTTTTCAAAACTGAAAACCAAATTGGCTGTTCCTTCAATATTAATAAACAGCAACTTTGCATTGATTCTAGAAAAGAAGCAATAAAAAAATACTGATTCCAGTCAATTGACGATCACACTTCGTTATGATGCCATGACCCCCCAGGTAGGTTATTAGAAACATTTCTTAAAATGGACATTTTCATCTTCAAGTGTTAGCCTTGTTGTTCAAAAAGGCCGGCAAGAGGAGTTGTTTCTCCAAATAATAACATGATTACAACTCTGCCTCAGAAGCTTTTTGAAAAATCAGCTAGCGTGATGTTGCACTTAATTTAAATTCTGAGAAAATATCAGCAAGGTGTACAAATGGTAGTAATTTTTTTAAAGTTGATTCTTTGATGGGGTTGTTGTTATTATTGTTGTTATTGCTTTTAAGTTGCCTGGTGAATAAGCTCCTAGGATACGGGTAATTTAACCTCATATAAAAATCAATGGATTGAAGAACATAGCCATTTCTTCATGCTGTTTTTTAAATAGGAACATTATGCTTTAGCTAGTGCAGCTTTTCAGTTAAACTTTATTTGCAAAAGTTTGGGTACCCAATAATTATCCAGAGCAGCATTTGTGCATGCCGTATTTGAACAGATCCATTTCTCTGTTTGTTCCAGAACTGAGATGGTTGCATAGAGTTTCTGGGAACTTGATCTAACCAACTTCATCACCAAGCAAAAACAACCAACAACCAGGCTTAATGTGTAGGGTTACATTTGTATTGGTGCTCACACCCAACTGTGGTACATTGGTATTAAATCAAAAACAATTAGCAAAGGCTCACTAATGAGGTATACAACTTCATGAGGCAGAAAGGAAAACATTGTTTGCTTTCATCAGAATCAAATCGAACTGCCGAACTGGGGTTAACAGTAAAAACATAAAAGTTATCCCAAGATTTTCTCCTGAGGCTGCTGTGGGGATTGGGGGCTGCTTTCATAATGAATATTTTAACAACCATGTTTGCTGTGCTCTTAAAGAATGTGACAGTGGGAAAGAACATGCAAGATGCTTTGTAATCATCACAAGCCTTTAGAATTATTTTTAAATGTGCATGCCATGAAACAGCTCATCTGACTGGGAGAATTATGAATATTAAAGCACAGTGGTTTCCAAAATGCTCAGTAGGATGGGTCATCTTTGATGTAGCAGATGAATTTGGGTGTATAATTGTGACGGGATTGTAGTCTCAATATAGTTGACCTTTAAAGCAAGTATAAAATACTGGGATCATTTCAGGTCTGTATCTGATAATCATCAATAGAAATTCAAAGTAGATAGGCTTCTAGGTTCCAGGACAGCCTTTTCTTGCTTAGCATCCTCCAGTTGTGTAAGGTCTACAACTGCCAATTTTGTGAAGTAACAAATATCCTTGTCTCCTTTGTGGCTGTGGGACCTTTGTTTTGGGAAAGAGTTAGGACTAACACAAATCTTCAATCTGGCAGTGTCAGACTAAGCCAACTGTGTTGTGTTAGTTCAATCAAGGGAGAGTATTGGTGAGTCTCTTCCTTCCTTAGGGGTCCATTTTCATTTGATGTTGGTTAGAAGTGAGAGATTACTCCTTCAGCCCTCTCTTGGTGGATTTGAGCTTCTCTGCCCTTTTATTCACATGAAATTGCCATGTGAAGGCAGTCTATATGTGACTTCTCTTGAAGACCACTTTATCCAGAAGCTTCAATTGCTCTAAGCATGCCCATATGACATTCCTGCTTCAAGAGCTACGTCGGTTGCCAGTTTATTTCTGGGTGCCATTCAAAGTGCTTACTTGAAGAACTGATTATCTCTTATTATCAGCTTTACCAGTTTAATGTGACAGCATTGGTATGTTCTCAGTTTCTTCAATCAAGCAGTGCCATCTATTGGGAGTCCATAAGCCTGCCTTCTCTATGATACCTGCCCTCTGGAATGAAATCCCCCCTACGATCTGTTTGGCTCACACCCTGTCATTCTTCTAGAAGGCCTTAAATGTATATCACTTCATCCACTTCATAAGCTGGGATAGTTGGAGTCCCTTGTAGGGTGTAAATATGCTGCTCTTGGCCAGATTCATCAACTGGCTCATTCTTTTTTTAAATCTAGATATTATATTGTTATATGTATTGATATTGTTTTTATTGTGTGAGTTTTCTGGAATTAGTCTGAATTAAGCAGTGTCCAAATTAACAAATAATAAGTAAGTGAATAAATAAATAAGTAAACATATCAAATCTATCTCCCTAATCAGTTCAAAAATCATTTTGAGAAAAATGAAAAGCTACACCAAGTTGTTCCTTGTAGATGTATAAGATGCTTGATATACATAGTTTAGACCAGCCTTCCCACACTGGAAATGTTCTAAAATCTCCAAACATAGTACTCCTATGTACTCCGTTTCTAGGGTATTTTGGGAATTGTAGTCCCTATACATATAGTGAGCTTCTGCTTAGGAAGGCTGATTTAAATGATTTCACGCAACATCTCTACTCTAACCCTCTAAAATGCAGGTCACAAGAGAGAATCAGTATAGGGAGGTCAGGAAAAGAAAGAGTGCATTTTAACAGCATGTCTTCTATGATTCTTAAAAGAAATAAAACCGTAAGTGCAAGCTTTCAGATTCCATTATCTTGGGAAATACTATTCTCTTCAACCAAATTATAATCTGCTTTGACTCTTTCGGTAAAAGAAAGTCAGTAGAGAAATTTCAAAATTAATGAATTGTTTCTTGTTAAACACACACACAATGAAACGTTTCAGTTTGGTGACCGATCAAGCTGTGTCCCTCAAGCACCATAGGAGGCCTGAGTAATGAAGATTTTGACACTGATGTTTCCTTTGTCCACTGTTACATAAAGCTTTTGTAACATTACTGAACTCGAGCTTCTATTTATACAGGAACTTTCCCATCCCTCCACTTTGCAGTACAGAAGTGTGGGGATTTTTTTCTCCATTGAGAAAGAATTTCAAGCCTATAATGTTACATTAAATAAGCTCTCTACTGTTTAGAAGATTCTTCTAGGTGGCTAAATAGCAGCAGTGTAAGAGGAGCAATTTGATCTATAATCATAGTGGTGGGTCATCTTTTTCATATTGTTTCTGCTGTAGATAATGAGGTTGACAAAAGGATTGCTTTTTCTTAATGCAGCATTGCTCACGCAAAAGGCTTGTTATAGTTGGGTAATAGTTGTTGCTATGCCTCTTATATCTGCAGATTCCCAGGCCTTTTAACTAATGATTCATCTTGTCAAATAAGTTGTAGGACAATATCACAATTCGGTAGAAGGGCAGAGAAATATTATTAATAAGATGAATTAAGACACAAGCATGGTGCTTCTTAATGGTTGATGGTTGCATATAGGTATTAATGAGGGCTACATATATTAATTCGCTGCAAAATATAGCAACATTTTCTGCACCAGACTTTGGCTACTTGGTCTCATCCAGATATAGGAGGATGAGAACTCCAGGAAATTCTGGGAGTTACATGAGAACAGTCTTTGACATCCTAGTATTCCTCACTGATCATGTTTCAGATTAAAATTTAAACTATGATGTAATGTAACCTAAGATTTAGTGTAGCCCATGTAGGAAGGAGGAAGAAGATAATGTGTGATGTGGCCATATCTGTCCCACTGTCATGGAAATCCTTGAATAGCACAGCATGATTGCTTTATTGTTACATGCCTCTGATAGGGCATTGTTCAGTGAAGGAGTATGTAATTTACATACAGAAGGGACAATCTCAGTTCTGAAGGAGGCTAAGCAAAGATATCTTGGCTGACATGTATAAAACGAAGCCAGTCAGCATTTTAGTACTAATTTTTAAAACCTGAATGCTGATTTCAAAGATCATCCCTTTCCTTGGGTCAGCTTTTCAGTCATCCTTTGGATTTCCATCCTTTGAAATGAAGTGAAGGTTGTAGGCTCCTACAGGGGACAAGGCATCTTTGCCCATAAAGTTGCCTATAGAGAATGGTCTACCAAATTAACAGGAGACATTTGTCTCCTCCTTCTGGGATTTCTGTTTCTGTTTCAGTTTTGAAGGTAATTTTAAATTGAAATACCCTGTTTACCCTGCTAGAATAGTATATACCAGTGGTGGGTTGCCCTCGGTTCGGTCCGGTTCGCGCAAATAGGTAGCGGTGACGCTGTGATGTCACCAAACCGGTTCGCAGCTTCCTGGACCTGGGCCCACCTGCGCGCCCAAACTTACCTTTTTTTCCCAAAATCGCCGAAATTGGCGTTCTGCGCATGCGCAGAGCGCTTTTTCGGTGATTTTTTTTCGGGAGAAAAGTTTCTGCGAATTTCTCATTTGTGAGAAAAGTTTCTCACAAATTTCGCGCGCGCACACCCACGCACACAAAGAGAACCGGTAGTGAAGGTGGGTAGAACCCACCCCTGGTATATACCCTGTTTCCCCGAAAATAAGACCTTCCTGGATAATAAGCCCAATCGGGCTTTTGAGCGCATGTGCTAAAATAAATCCCCCCCAAAAATAAGCTCTTCCTGAAAATAAGCCCTCCCTGAAAATATTTAAACACATACGCAGCCGGTCCCTGCCATTTCCTCTGGTTAGGGTTAGGGAGACAGAGCTGGAAATCAGGTAAGATAGCAAGAGGAGCCCTGTCTTGTTCTACACACCCCAAAATGATAAGACTTTCCCGAAAATAAGGCCAAGCGTTTATTTCAGGGTTCAAAAAAAATATAAGACCGGTTCTTATTTTGGGGGGAACACAGTAAAAGCTGCAGTAATTATACAACCTTTAATTTAACAGTTATGAGAGGAATGTAAGGTAGTTCACTGCACTCTTTATCCAATGTAACACTCTTATGAAAATAGTAAGAAATAATGAACAGGCATGTAGCTGCTTATGCACTTGGCTCTACTTGTGGGACAAGGAATGTCTTACCTATCCTCTGGCTGTCTCCTGTTGCTTCTGGTTCATTGTTCAGCTCTGGTGCTTCACCATTGCTTATTGGTTCCCTATGACTATCATTAAGTGTTGTCCCTTTTGATTCGTGACGAAGGTATCTTTTCTTTTATATACACCAAGACAAATTCCTTGTGTGTCCAATCACACTTGGCCAATAAAGAATTCTATTCTATTCTATTCTATTTGGGTCCATGTTAGTAAATATGTAGCACTACATTGAGCAGTGTACATTGAATCATGGGCGGGTTCCAAATCCTGTTGCTACCTGTTTGCCCAATCCGGTGCAAACTGGTAGCAACCCACCACTGCATTGAGTGCTCTTTACTTTCCGCTCAGTGGCAAAGATACAGAGCAGAGCTGGCTGGAGAATCCTGGGAGTTGAAGTCCACAAGTATTAAAGCTGCCAAGTTTGAAGACCTCTGATCTAACAGAAAACTGGATTTTTTACAGTCCAGATAAGGGAGTTCTGAATTATGTACTTTGGACATAGTGCAATAATCCCGTGTTATTGAAGTGAGAAAGCCTTGAATATTTCACAATTGAAATCATAATTTTATCTCATACCATGTTGAAATATCATTTGCTTAATCACATTTGCCTAAATAAGAAATCCATGATTGGATTCACACAATTTGCTATGCCATGATCCTAAGCCCAAACCAAAGAAATCACATTATGGCCTTATTTGCATGATATATGACTTATTTGCTAGCGAATACGTATGCTCCCATGAAATAAAATAAAATAACAAAAAATCTTCAAGAATGTTAATAGAAATTGGACTCTGAGGCCTTCTCTGCCAATCAAAGAATATTATTGAACTTTGAGAACTAAAGAATTAGCTATCTCTATATAACTATAGATTGAATACCTACTTAAGAGAAGATATTAAAGTAGAAAATTTCTGAAGTGTTTTGATAGAAGACAATAATATCTGACCTTTACCCCTAAAATTATATGAATAAAGCAGGTGGAACAATTGACCAATAAAAGCTCAACTGGAAATACTCTGGATCTAAAGCTCTTCTCAGTTATTTTCCCCTTGTATCTGGGATTTCATAACTAATCAAATATGTAAGTTAACTTCATTTCTGCAAGTCACTCATGCATATTATTCACAATATTTATTTCAACATTCTAAAGTCATGATATTTAATAATACGCTAGAGGCATGGTTTATTAAGCTTCGGGAAGCTGCAAATAAGCCACAAGCATTCTTGATGAATTGTGCATGGTTTAGAAACAGGGAAAAAAGCCCCCGAAATATAAGAAACAGTCCAGAGTTTTTCACTACAGCAAAAAAAAAAAAAAAAAAAAAAAAGACAAAAAATCCATTATTA
>JANHFM010008252.1:265089-275708 GCA_032468115.1 Grayia smithii
TATTCTAATCTATTCTGCATTCTCTTTTCTTATTCTATTCTATTCTATTCTATTCTATTCTATTCTATTCTATTCTATTCTGCATTCTATTCTATTCTGCATTCCATTCCATGAATTATTCATCAAAAAAGGAAGCTGCAACCAGACTTTTAATTTTTAGACATCATTTCACTCTTCACTTAATGTTCCTCTAGTCTAGAACATTGAAGCTCTGATGGCAGGACTTCCATGGCTGAGTTAACCGATCCATTTATAAAGCTCATGTTAAGATTGGGTACAATTTGTGTAACTTCCCTGCTCTAATTATAAATGTCATTATTTAAGCACACAATGTCCAGATTTACCATTGGGCTCTATCTAACCAGGCTGTACAGGAGAGTTAATGCACAAAAATTGTTATTTTATTTTTTTTACAAAAAATCAAATAAAAATGAGATGCAGGGCTAAATCTATGGAAAACACACAGCCTTTAAAGGAATTGGCAATTTTTTTTTTAACGAGGAAAACGGTATTTAAAGAAATGACGTTTATAAATAAGTAAACGCCAGGAACTTCATGGTGCTTCAAAGAAGAGCTAAGTAGTGAAATCTGAATATTGTATTTTTAAATTTTTTTTAGCTCAGGGAGGCTTTGCAAGCGCCAAAAGTTAAAAAGCAAAGTTTTCCATGCACCCTGCATAAGGACGAGCGATCAAATAATAAAACCGCCCCTTCTATACCCAGGTAAAAGGCATCACAGAAAGACAAATGACAGCCTGGCAAATTTCTAGTCCATTCTACACAATCCAGAAGCTGAGCTTGAATTCACAAAACCAGTCACGCGTCTTACCCATTCTTGGCTTCAACACAATAGATTGCACGCTGTCAAACACACACACACACAGACACACACACACAAACGAATCCAGTAGGTCACGAATCCATTGAAAGGGTGACACCGCAACTGCAGAATCAGCCAAGCAACCAGACCCACATACACAATTCACTCCTAACTGCACAAAAGTTAAATTCTACACCAGAAGTCCCCAAATTCTTCAACACACATCAACCCCCTTTCAAGGAGTTGCAGACTGTTCCACCGGTCTCCCAAAAATCTTTAGGGATACGAAAATAATTTAACCAACGCAAGCAGTCCCTCGACTTACAAACGCTTCATTTTAGCGACCGTTCAAAATTGCAATGGAACTGGGGAGAAAAAAAGGGTCTTATGACCTATTTTTCACACTTACGACCGTGGCAGTATCCTCGTGGTCACAATAAACAAAATCCAGATGCTCGACAACGGGTTCATACTTAATGACCGGTTGCAGTGTCCTGGCCTCACGCGATCCCCTTTTGCGACCCTTCTTCTGACAAGCAATGGGGAAGCCAGGTTTGCTTAACAACCAGGGCAATTCACTTAACAACTGGGGCAAGAGAGGTTGTAAAATGGGGGCAAAACTCATTCGACAAAAGGTCTCACTTCAACCACAGCGATGTTGGGCTCCCTTGCGGCCATTAAGTCGAGGACTACCTGTACATTGGAAAGGAACGGATCTCCCTGGTTTTTCTGCTTTTCAAAACTGCTTATTTGCAAGACAAATTCATAAAATGGGAAAGAAAATTTTACACCTTGCACCTTTCTCCCCCGCCCCTTAAGGAACATGGTGGCGTGCCCCTTACCTCACTCATCCCAGTACAGACCAGTTTAAATTTTTTTACCATCCCATCGGTTTATTTTATTCACTTTTCCCGGGAAGGGGGCAAAAAAAACAAGATAAGGAAACCAAAAGTCGACTTACAGCAAGTTGGTCATTTGCATGGAGATGGACATCGGTGAGGTTTCAGACTTGCGGCGCAGCCACCTCGCCAGAAGCACCGCAGAGCCGGGAGCCGAGACGCAGGTCCACTAACCCCCAACCCCACTGGCCGCAGGAGTGAAACAGGGCTGGGCAATCCGACGGCAGGGGGAAATGAATATCGTTCCAGCCAACGAAAGCAATGCGAGGATGACTGATGGGGACATCTGTTCCAGGATGGTGGCAGCCAGCTGCGTGAAGGCGGTTAGACAGGCCTCTGTCTCTGGCCTTGAAGCATCCAAGAAAATGGCCACCGGTTCCCAAATACAGAAGTCCTCGTCTTACGATCAACTACAGAAGTCCTCGTCTTACGACCGCGATCGAGCCCTAAATGAACCTTGTGAACTCTCAGGTTTCCTCTGGACTGTGGTGTGTGTGTGTGTCTGTGTGTGTGTGTGTGTGTGTGTGTGAGAGAGGGGTGGGTTCTACTTACCTTTACTACCGGTTCTCTTCCTGCACGCGCTTTGCACGTGATCAGCGTGCTCACACGCCAAATGCACGCTCTGCGCATGCGCGCTAAAGTTTTTTTCCGGAAAAAAACTCAGAAAAAGTGCTCTGCGCATGCGCAGAGTGCTTGTTTCAAGGTTTTTTTCAGAAAAACCATAAGTACGGGCACGCGGGAGGGCCCGGCTCCCGCCCGCGGAGAACCGGTTCGGTGATGTCACGACATCACCGCTACCGGATTGCGTGAACCAGGCCGAACCGGGAGCAACCCACCACTGATGTGTGTGTAGATTACCGTATTTTTCGGAGTATAAGATGCACCTTAGTTTTTGGGGAGGAAAGTAAGGAAAAAGCTGATTGGCGGGTGGATTGGCCTCCCGATATACCCGCAAATCAGCTGTTCTCAAGAGGTGAATTTTAGCAACAGGTTCGTTGGTTGGGAGCTCTGTGCCTTGCTTTTTTTTTTCAGCCTCTGAAAGCCTCTGAAACAGAGCTTCAGAAAAAAAAGCTCTATTTGGAGGCTTTTTTCAGCCTCTGAAATCTCCGTTTGAGAGGCTGGGTGGGGCTACATTCAGAGTATGACGCATCCTGATTTTCACCCTCTTTTTGGGGGGGGAAAAGGTGCGTGTTATACTCTGAAAAATATGGTATATGCCGGTATATATATTAAAGGTAAAGGTTCCCCTCGCACATGTGTGCTAGTCGTTCCCAACTCTAGGGGGCGGTGCTCATCTCCATCTCAAAGCCGAAGAGCCAGCGCTGTCCGAAGATGTCTCCGTAGTCATGTGGCTGGCATGACTCAACGCCAAAAGCGCATGGAACGCTGTTCCCTTCCCACCAAAGGTGATCCCTATTTCTCTTCTTGCATATTTTAACGTGCTTTCGAACTGCTAGGTTGGCAGAAGCTGGGACAAGGAACAGGAGCTCACTCCCATTACGTGGCACTAGGGATTCGAACCACTGAACTGCTGATCTTTCGATCGACAAGCTCAGCGTCTTAGCCACTGCATCCCTCTCTCTATATGCGTGTCTGTGTCTCTCTGTGTGTGTGTGTATACGCATATATATATATGTATATGTGTGTGTGTGTTATATATGTGTATGGGTAGAGCTATATACTTCCTTTTGAGAGCAGGCAATAGAATTTCATTTTTAATGTGGGCCAGTGTGCTCACAGTAAAAAAATGGCAATAAAAGTTATAATCTTACGTTACCTTAATTTACAACTTTGGGTCAATCATTTGCTCCCAAACCAGCCCTCCTCACAGGGTTGTTGTTGTTGTTGTGGGGGAAATAGGAGAAGGAAAGAACTTTGTGTGCATGTTTATCTGTCTGTCTATCATCCATCCATCCATCCATCCCTATCTATCTATCTATCTATCTATCTATCTATCTATCTATCTATCTATCTATCTATCTATCTATCATCTTCAAGAAGGCCTCTGTCCCTTTAAGATGCTGCCGTTGTCCTGGATCAGCCCAAGCGCCTATTAAAATTTTATGCGAAGTGTAAATGGGGCAAGTCTCCAGCTTCCTCGCTCCCATCGAATGATTTATTACTCGCAAATACCACAGAACTAATTAGTATAGTAATTAATTAATACGAATTTGCATATTTGCATGTGCAATTAGCGCAGTGGAGTGATTACTCTGAAAATGAGAAACTTGGGCTTGTCAGATGTTGGTGTGAACTGGACTGGAAAGGGGTGTGCAAATGAACTTTAAACAGCCTCGCACGCCAAGCAAAGGAGAGACACACACACACATACATACATACATGGAGACAAATAGAAAGAAGACCTTTATTAGGAGAAAAACAGTACGAAAAAAGGAAGGAAAAGGATTAGATTCTTTGTGTGTGTGTGTTTGGATGTGTATGTGTGTACGCACATACAAGGAAGGGTGAGGCACATTTACACTTTGCATGAACACATGCTTGGCACTATTCTCCTGCTCTGCAAACTTAGGTACGTGCTACATCAAAGCTGTCGATGTTATAAAGAAAAACTCTTCCCCCCTACTTCTTAACTAGAAAGAAAAAGGTCCGTTTTATTCATGCATTTCTTTCTATGGCACAGCTCCAATTCTGCCGAGATCCAACCTTATTGTCATGCATTGCGCTTTCCTTTACTAGCTAAGCTATGTGTAATGGGATGGTACAAGCTGTTTCCCAACCCGGGTCTACAATTGTAGTGGTGACATCTTTAAGGTGCCGGACTATATTTGTACTTACTTCTTCAACATCTTTGGGGGAATATCTACCATTTTTCTCACTTGCAAACTGCAAAATCTTCCAACTTATGTAATTAATTGTGGGTGGGTTTTTTTAAAAAAACATTTCATTTCATTTTGTTTTTTGTTTAATAGAAAAATCACATAAACCTATGTGCAGCATGCAAGCATGCTTTGTATCCTATGCTGACAGTTGTGCTATTCGATGGTGGAAATAAGTCCCATATATGCAGACAATTATCACTAAATCTCCACCTCTGGCATTAGCTTCCATGATACTGAATGTTTGTGAAAAAAAGGCCCTTATGTTTATCAAGAGGAGTGGTTGCCTTAAAATTGCATTCACACATATCCGATTGTGCTAGGCATTACTTCTTTCTCTTGGGCTCCTCGTGCCATCCTAGAGCTGAAATGTGAATGAGGCACAAAATCCAATGCCTGTAAGTATTAGCATTCTGTAGCTAAGTGCTATAGAAGGTCTAAGTGCTGCAAAATTAAACATGAAAGTGCAGGAAGAACTTCTTGAAAACTAATTTCCTGTGGCCAATGGGCAGGATTTCAATACTTTCATCACTCTCTCCAGTGGCTAGAAGCAAGATAATTGTGCAGTGCACAGAATCCCTTTTTAAAAAATCTGCTAGCAAATAGGATACAATATGCAAACTCATGTATTATCTTGCAAACGCCTATGCTCAGACACCCTGTTCAAGAACAAAGGACATGTAGTATCAGAGATGATTATTGGATTCCGGATTCTCTAAACCTGAAACAAGGGTGAAATCCAAAATTTTTCCGATTCTGTGGGCATGGCTTGGTGGGTGTGGCAGGGGAAGGATGCAAAATCTCCATTCCCTCCCCTCCTGGGGGACGGATATTGCAAAATCTCCATTCCCACCCCACTCGGGGGCCTGCCAGAGGTGGTATTTGCCAGTTCTCTGAACTACTCAAAATTTCCGCTACTGGTTCTCCAGAACCTGTCAGAACCTGCTGGATTTACCCCTGGACTGGCCTAAGACTACCCAGCTGGTCTGATGCCTAAGTCAGAACTAGAATTCAGTGTTCCACCTAGAGCCTGAACCATAGACCAAACTGGCTGCTTGGTCTAGTACAGCATTGGGCTTAGTTATTTGAAGGACTGTCTCTCGTCCTGTCTATTCAGACAGAATCAGCATGCTGCAGGTCGATCCAATAAACAATGTCATCTGATGGAATCACGAAAGTGTGCTTTCTTTGTCACAATATCTGACATTTGGAGCAGCATTCCCACAGAGATTTGAATAGTCCCAATCTTGACCTTTTTCAGACAAGACTTAGCTATTCCCCCAGGCCTTGGACTAGGGTGAAAGGAGGACTACTTTGTGAAGCTGGATGCACAAGGCAGATAGTGGGTTGCCTCTTCCTGGTTAACCATTGCTTTTTCATTGATTAATTGTTTCCGTAATTTGATTTTACTGTTGTTCACCAGAGTCAGTCTTTTGCAAATATGGAGGAAGAAGAAAGACATTGGATTATGTTCCAATATGGCTAAAAGCAAAATGATGAAATGAAAATCAGTGTGGTTAAATGCACATTGTAAAAACAATGTAGATGGAATTACCAGCTTGTTTGAGACTTTTTTTTTTAAGGAGACGGGACTGAACTAGAATGCAATGCATTGGAGAAGGGAGTCTACTTTTTTAGTTAATATATTTTGCCTTGAAAATAATTGCAAGTTCTTGAATATTTTCAATAACCCTTTAGGAAGAATAAAGCCTAAGACTGAATAATGTTAATACAGTATATAAGAAGCTGTAATTTTCGATAGAAATTATGTCATGTTAAAGGTTTCCTCCATTATGTTCTTAAGGGTTCCAATGCAGTAAATATGAAAGTTCTTGAGTGCAGCTGCTAGTGATGTGTCCTTGCTCTGCTCCATTTTTTCGCAAATCTAAAAGCATTTATTCTGCATATTTTATTTATTTTATTTTAATTAAGAAGACCAAATCTCTTAACCCCTAACACTTTCCAGCCCTCATAATGGCAGCGGGTCAAATAGTGACAATGAAATTAAAGATCCCAGAATGTCAGAAATAGTCCCTTTTCAGTAGTAACATGCTACTTCCTAAGCATTCCCCAGAAAAAGGACATGTGCCTATGCACTTTTGGGACAACCAGGACCTGGATGATTTCCATAGATGACATGTACCTACCTAGTGTCATGTCAATTTTGTGGCCAAATATTACCTCAAGCTAGAAAGAAATGTTTATTCATACAGGTATCTTCTATAGTGTCTGTTGTGGATCACAGATGATGCCGCCAGGTGTTTTTGGATTGGAGATCAAATGAATCCCAGTCAAGATAGCTAAGAGTTTGGATTGATAGGAGTTTTAGTCCAGCAATTTCTATAGGACTACATTTTCCCTGGTCAACAGCATCCTCTCTCTCCCTCCCTCTTTCCCTCCCTCCCTCCCCCCCCCTCTCTGACAGAAACAACAAAGGGGGTCAAAATGATGAAAGCAACGTTGTGGTACACAACATGAGCTCTGCCCCTTTGGAATGTGGGTCGTGATGTCACTCACATGTCAGAAGGCAGCAAAGCTTTCAATGCTTGACGCTGCTTTCATCATTCTAACGAAAACAGCAAGCATTCCTGCATGATGCTGTCCCCAGCTCCGTTCTGGCCTATTGAAAAAAAATGGCTAATGAAGATGGCAGTATTGCTTTGCATTATGACTGACAGTTTTCTCCCTTTTCTTGTCACAAGTAATGATGCCTTTTATTACTTTAAGGTTATCTGTGACAAATACTTTTCTGGGATGTAATCCACAAATTGTGCTTCTTTAGAGGAAGTGTGATTCCTGTAGAGTGTTTCCCTTAGTCTGTTATTTCCCTTCATTGTAACTTGTATAACATTCTCCCCACCTTCCCAAAAAGTGTGTAAAGATAACAACCCCGTTGACAGATTGTGATAATAGGGAGTTGGGGGCTTGTTATCTTGCAAAAGTACTAATCCTGTTAGGGCACAGATTAAAGGTTTGGAGAAAATGGATAAATCACACAGGATATAAATCTGAAGAGAACATTTTTAGAGAGCCCTGGTTTCCTGCACAGTGAACACGGGGAGATGAAAAAGCAATTGCGAGGCTGCTCGTTATGCACGGCAGGACGGTGGTTGCCTGGCACTCTAGGAAGAATATTCTCTTGATTTCAGTCGAATTTAGGCTAGGGTGAGCAATTGGAGTGAGTGAGCCTGGGAGATTAGGCTCTACAGCTCCCTTGTCAGCAAAAGACAACTAGCAAAAGAGTACACATACACCGATACACACACAAGGACAACAGGTTGTCACTTTGGGTGACAGTATCCTATGGTCTAACTGTCTCTGTCAGACTCTATCTTTGTGTGTGTTTTAAAAGAAAATAGTTAAAATATTTTTTGTTTTCTCCCAAAATCTCAAGCTCGGTTAAAAAGAATGTTTAACTCAAAAAACTTGAATTTTTAAATAATTTGGAGTTATTTCAATTCCAAATTTGCAGAGGAGTATAGCACATCATTTTTTTCCACTGTGTTAGTGGAAGCCAATCAGTTAAAAATTAAAATAATCTCTCTTTATAATGACCTACATTAACTGTTATCCTAAACATTATAAAACCACGAACAGGCTGACTTATTTGAAAAAAATCATCATTGTTTTACTAAATCTTTTTTAATGAATGTATATTTCATCTACAAAATAGTTTTTCTAGAAGAATCAGACAGGGCAGACTATTTTCATTTAAATTTACCAGACTTCGAAGAAGAAATAACTGTAAAACAATCCTGATAACCCTGATATGTGAATCTATGACAATAATGAGTATGGAGGGTCAACTGTTAAATACAAATTTCCATTAAATCCAAATTACCTAATTTGCATCCATTTATATTATAGCTGTAATTATGTAATTGACATAAATGGTGTATGCAGTAAAACTTCAATTCACTGTAATGGCAGACCATTAATTTAACTAACAAACTATTTATTAAATGTAATGAAGTTAAAGCTAAACATTTCTTGTTGCATCTGAAACATTACTTTCTAGTAGATTAATCTCATGATTACTGGTCTTAAGGTAAAGTTGCTGAAATGTCCAAGGGAATGATGCAGAAACATCTTGATTCTGTACTTTAATAAGTATATAAAAGTAAAGCTTTTCTCACCATGAAGTTAAACAAGCGGAAACAAAACTTAATTGCTTGAACTCTTATATGAACAAATTTTCTCTCCCATTAAAAATAAATAAGTTCACAGTTGCTCAATATTAATTCTCTTTGAGTTCCTGAACAGGTTATTTCAACCTCTGTACAGTAAGACTCAAATATATAGGGCTATACTCCTCTATTGGTCTAATTGGGACAAAATAAGAGATTTATATGCAATGATTTTAAAGAAAATTGCATACTGAAAGCAATCTTCCAGGTGCCATGGTGCTTATACTGGATGGATGGACAGACGGATGGATGAATGAATGAATGAAGACTTCCAGTGATGGACATCTTATACCATATAAAAATTATCTAAACAAATGTGGTTTCTTAAACTCCTTCGCTGCCTTATATGTGGCCTAAACCCATTCAATTGTGCATTATCCAGTAACCATTATTAAACCACAGATTGACTCAGTCTTTAATGATTAATGATCTCTAATCAATTTGAAGCACTTAGTACCCTGCACCTGGCATATAGGTCAAAGTGATATTTTAAAAATAAGAATACCAATGTATTTTTGAAATTGTTCTTGTTTCAGCTGTAAAGTTTGGAAGAATGTCCAAGAAGCAGAGGGATAGTCTCTATGCTGAGGTACAGAAACATCAGCAGCGGCTGCAGGAGCAGCGCCAGCAACAGAGCGGCGAGGCTGAAGCTTTGGCCCGAGTCTACAGCAGTAGCATCAGCAATGGCTTAAGCAACCTGAACAATGAAACGGATGGCACTTATTCAAATGGGCATGTCATTGACCTGCCGAAGTCAGAGGGTTATTACAGTGTGGATTCTGCTCAGCCCTCCCCAGATCAGTCTGGCTTAGACATGACCGGAATCAAACAGATCAAGCAAGAACCTATTTATGACCTCACTTCTGTACCAAACTTGTTTACCTATAGCTTTTGCAACAATGGACAATTAGCTCCAGGGATAACCATGGCAGAAATAGGTAAGACAATCCTGTCTTTGGTGGTCAGTGTAATTTTCACAATGGTTATGTGTCTATCCCACAAGCTGAGAGGTTGCATTTGAAATGGGTTCATCCTGTCTAACTAGGTTTGTTGTAGAGTCAGTTTACGGAATTCTAAAATGTTTACATTACTTAAATATAGCAATTCATGATCTGTTTATGAAGCTGAGCGCTACAGTCAGTGATAAATCAATCAAATGATAATTACTAAATAGAGAGCTTGTATCAAAAGAGCTCATTATCATGAGGGTTTAATGATCTTTTTGACAACTATACACATTCTTGTCAACAAATCGCTCTGAGAGTGGATCATTAATAGGACTGGCATGAAAATTAATTATAATGCAGAACTTTGTGGTCTTGCATTGAAGACTCAAGATTTACATCAGCATTTGGCATAGATGACTTCACACTGTCCCTGTTAATTCGTTGGAGAATTTTATTTCAAGTGTTAGGCATAATTTCTTCAGTTGTGACTCTGATAATTGGTAGTGTAACCTCATTTTTAGGTGTCTTGTATAGGGAGGAAGGTGATGTCTTTATGATGACCAATATTTTCTATTCACAGCTATGTTAAAAGACATAATTAGTTTTCAACCAATGATTGTTGTATTTGTTATAACCATAATTTATTCATCTTGTATGCCACTCAGTAGAATATGCTTTCTAAAAACTCTTCTCAGGCCAAAGTTGACTTTCTAGCTAGAAAAATACAGCCCTAAATATTTGTTCTGCTAGCATTTAAATACATTTATGAAGAGGAATAAAAATAGACTACTGTATTTTTCGGAGTATAAGACGCACCTTTTTACCCCCCAAAAGAGGGTGAAAATCTGGGTGCGTCTTATATACCAAATGTATAAATTTGGTGAGGCGAGGGGGGGCAGTTGCTGCGATAGTGGCAGCAGTGGCGGCAGC
>JANHFM010008252.1:282100-292181 GCA_032468115.1 Grayia smithii
TGGTGCATATGCTCTCATTGCACATAAAAGAAAAGATACATTCATCAAGAATCATAAGGTACAACACTTAATGTTAGTCATAGGGTACAAATAAGCAGTCAAATCATACTAGGAAACAATCAATGTAAATCGTAAGGATACAGCAAGACGTTACAGTCATACAGTCATAAGTGGGAGGAGATGGGATGATAGGAATGATGAGAAGATTAATAGTAATGCAGACTTAGTGAATAGGTTGACAGTGTTGATGGAATTATTTGTTTAGCAGAGTGATGGCGTTCAGGAAAAAAATGTTCTTGTGTCTAGTTGTTCTGGTGTGCAGTGCCCTATAGCATCGTTTTGAGGGTAGGAGTTGAAACAATGTATGTCCAGGATGCGAGAGGTCTGTAAATATTCACAGCCCACTTTGTATAATTATGTATAAAGCCCCAGGAAACGGGAACAAACCCTTGAGCAATCCTTACAGAATTATCTGTGCTATTAACTCTCTCACAGCTAGAATGACTTACAAGGCAACATTAGTATTGGGAGCTCTGCTGAACCTATAGGGTATAAACGAAGCATAGGTTGCAGAAATGAGCCCTCCAATGAGATGGTCCCCTGGTCTGTAATGATTCCATGGATCTGCTCCATCCCTCTCCAAAGTCAAGAGGCATTTGACTTTCATCATCTTATAGGCCACTAAGGGCAGCTGCATCAGGAAGAGAAGTAGGAGCACCATCCTTGCGGGACCTGGAAGTCTGTCTGCTTTTGTTCTGCAGAAACTCTGATCAAAACGATCAGCCAATGATAATAGAAGGCACCTACCTTTTGTAAGACTAAGGTTTAGATCACTTGGCTAAGAGAGATGGAATTCACTCAAACCTTGTGTGTGGGTAAGATCACTGATGCAACCCGTCCCCACCTGTACAACTCCCCCCAAGATCTCAGGGGCATCTGGGAGGGATTTATATTTCTGGCCTTTCTCTCTATGCAATCTCTTTGCATTGTTCCTTAATTTGTTGTTTATATTGAGAGTTGAAAAAGTCTCCAGAGAGTAGATGGAAAACATTAAATAAATCACTATCATTTTGTTTGAATCCTGCTCACAGTGCCAATTGTTTCCATTATCCTGTGTGTCAGCACTCAATTTAGACTTTGCAGGATGGCTACCAAAGAAGAGAAAGCCAAGAGAGATGCCACAACTTTTAATCTATTTTTAAAAATGTATATTAAGAAATTGCCCCTAAATACTTATATTAATAACTGGAGGATATGACCTCAATCAGTGGGTAAACCCCAACAGTGGGAAAGGTACATGTTTCAGAACATGACTCACAAGGAAGCTGGGAAAAAGGGGGAAATCCTAAAGACCCATGATGGCGAACCTATGGCATGTGTGCCACAGGTGGCACATGTAGGCATATTGCAGGGCACGCAAAATCAGCTCCGGCATGCATGCATGGCGGCCAGCTGATTTTCAGGTCTTCTGGGCCCTTTGGAAGTAGGGAAACAGGTTATTTCCTGCCTCTGGAGGGCCTGGGGGTGGTGAGGAAGGCCTGTTTTTCTCTTTCCCCAACCTTCAAAGCCTTTCTAGGAGCTTGGGGAAGGCAAAAAGGTTCACTCAGCCTTCCATCCTTTCGAGGTAGGTAAACTGAGGACCCAGATTGTTGGGGGCAATAAGCTGACTTTGTAAAAATGCCGCTGCGGAGGGGGGCAAAAGCCCTAATAAGCAGGCATATACACGGAATGAAGGCTATGGCTAACACATTAATTTGTGTTTAATAAATTGTAAGTCGCCCTGAGTCTCAGGAGAAGGGCGGGATATAAGTTGGAATAAATAAATTTTAAAAAAAGATTGGTACAGAGAGATGCCTATAAAACTATTTGGCCTAGGGGTACAAAGGGAAAAATAAAATTAGCGGATGAGTTTAAAAATAACTCAGTTAAAATTTTAGTAACGTTATTTCTACATGGTTAATAATGCAATGCCCATTCTTATGTAGATAACATTTCAAAAAATGTTATACAATAGAGTGAATTTAAATTGTGTGCATTTGCTATAAATAAATCCAGTTCATTATATCCCATGGCCATCAAATAAGGTCAATGTACAATTGTCAAATAATGATTTTTGGCAGTATTCCTAATTGAGGGCTTACCAGTTTATACTGGCATCAAAGCCCTTCAAATATCCCCCTTTTCATTTTGAACAATAATGACTATTCCACGAAGTGGATCAGCCATATCCTTACTGTGAGCTGGATTTATTTTTCCCTTAATAGTTTTGTATTTTTTGTGCTGAATCACCCTGAGGGCAAAACATTTAGAGGGGGAAAAATCTTATGACAGTATTTTTGGAAAGCAATCAGAATAATTCCCCATTATTTGGCATGATGTATATGTGAGTCTGTGTCTCTCTGGTGTGTGTAACTATGTTATGCACATATACTCCTACTGAAATCAAAATTACTTCTCAGCAGAGTTCTCATAGAATAGAAATAGAATAACTGAAAACATCCACCGTCATATATAAAACAACCAAAAGCCAAAAAAAAAATTATAATGCTTAAAATACGCAATTGGCACAAAAGCAAAAATAAAAGCATAAAAAAGGAAAGAGAAAGTGGCATTCCATAAACACAGGGGAAAGGATAAATCCTCTCAGGCTGATCTAATTAGGTTTAAAAGAAGATGTCAGTGCAAAATCATTGCAAGCCTTCTGAAAGAATTCCTTCTTCACAGATTTCCAAAAAGTCAGTAAGGAACAGACCAATTCAATTTACATCTGTTCCATAGCATTGGCCTTGCCACAAAAAAAGCCGCATCTTTTTGTTTAATCCCCCTCCCACCAAGTTTCTAAAAATGTCAGATTTATAACAGATTTTCTGTACTTGTTCTAACAAGTTGGGCCAGTATGACTGGGTGATGTAATTGCCAGTCAAAGGAACCTCATCCCATGTTATGTTCCAGAGGAAGGCATGAAGTGAAGGACAAGGCTCTGTGAGGGATGGGTAAGCAAATGAGTCCAAAAAAGTGTCAAAGTCCAAGTTTGGGAATACATCCCTCTATCTGGAAGAGAGGAGTGAGAATATTTTTAATATTGAAGTAGATTAGTATTAATGTAGGGATAGGTTAGCCTGCTTTTTTGGGGGGGAAGCTACTTTTAATGATTTAACAAAAGTTCGTTCATTTATTTAATTGCATTCTCTGTGACATGTTATGTCTTGGTCAAATTCTACCCAATTATTTAAAGAAATTCTGATCCACAAAAGTGATTTAATGGATCAACAGAAATAAAAGATAATAAGAGAAAGAGACTCCCACAAGAAGGAGGTTACATGCAGCATTGTATCAAAAAAATCAAATGGTATAACAACCGCACATATTAGAGACACCACATATTTTTGACTCTGCTGTTCCAAAACTGTTTCTATCTTTCAAGCCTGATAAAAATCATCTTAGGCTGGAAGATGTCATTACAAAATCAGCACATTTTCAGCAGCAACATTAAATTTTTGGAACAAGCTTGGAGCTAGAGTGTTTAAACAACTGGCAGAATAAAGTACAGTCAGTGGTGGGTTTTAAAATTTTTTACTACCGATTCTGTGAGTGTGACTTGGTGGGCATGGCATGGCTTGGTGGGCGTGGCTTGGTGGGCGTGGCTTGGTGGGCATGACAGGGGAAGGTTACTGCAAAATCCCCATTTCCTCTCGTTCAGCTGGGACTTGGGAGGCAGAGAATAGATGGGGGCAGGGCCAGTCAGAATTTTTACTACTGGTTCTCCAAACCACTCAAAATTTCCACTACCGGTTCTCCAGAACTGGTCAGAACCTGCTGAAACCCACCTCTGAGTACAATGCTAATTTCTGAAATCTATAATTTCACAAATGGCTATATTTGTTTTTGATACCTGATAGCTTTTTCAGTGAATCATTTTCCTTGCTAGCTCTCAATAATTTATATCTACTCTCAATAGTATATATTATTTGATTTTCAATACTTTCTAGTCACTCAGTATCTGTTGCTTCAAAGACCCTGTAAAAGTGGTACCTTTTCAGAGGATGGGATTTATGTGATCTTCAACCTCTTTGATTTCAAATCCTGTCACCTCCAGCTAGCATGATATGATGATGGGATTTGCAGTCCAACAAAAGCTGTAAATCTGCATATTTCTACCCATATCCTATTGCATGAAATCAATGCAAAACTGGAATTTGATAAATTGTAAAACAATCCCTTCTTTCTAATTATATAAGATTGAGAATGCAGCTGAAAATAAAATTAGTTATAGGTGGAACCCGACAATCTACTGAAGTGTAACTAGTACACAAGAAAAGTTAAGCAGATAAGTAGTCTAGTCTGTACAATTTGTACTTCTAGAACCATCATTTCAAATAAACAGATTAAAATTGATATATGAACAAAAAACACAACCCATGGCAACCTTTTGTAGACAGTATCCTTAGAAAGTTTGCTTAAAATTACATTAAATGTCAATAAAGATGTATAAATGAAGCAAAATGAACCATATCACATTAAGTTCAGTTCTCATACATAATTGATGAGCTATTCTAACATAAGAAAATAGCAAGTAGTCATAAGATCCGTTGAGGAAAATTACTCTAAAGTTGTTTAGGATTCTTTACAAAGCGATGCAGATTTTTAGATCCAACACCATCAAGGTCACTTCCCTCCCCCCCCCACACACACACACTACACAAAATGAAAACATAATTTCCTGCATAATCTGATGCATTTTGAACAACAGGTTCTTTATCAAAGGCATTATAAATCACACTTGAAAACAGGAACATTTTATTTCTACACAAAGCAGTCAAAAGTTATTTACATTCCAAGACCACACACAATAAAAGATCAGCATACAATGTAATATCTATAAAAAGTAATTTTCAAATTGAGAGAAAATACAAAAGCAATTAGTAGCTAACAATTAATAGCACAAGAAAGGAACTGGACAGTTTCCTATAGCAATAACTGTTGGTAAGAATTTTATAAACCTCTTAGAGGTTTTTGAAGATTTCACTCAGAAGAAGGATAATAGCCTCACAAAGGCAATTAGAATTATTAACAATTGCAAGTATTAAAGTTGATCACTAATTGATATACAATGGCTATTTTAATAGCCTGTGTAAGACCGATTCTATTTCTGAGTTTGAAAAGAAAGAAAGAGTTTCATATGGGAGGCTTATAAATCTACTCATTGTTGCCATAGTAGTGTCCCAAAATACACATCATTATGTTACACTATAGAGAAAAATAGAAACTGTAATACGTTTTTATACATTTCATGGTCTATATATAAATGGAATGTTTTATATTTTATTAACATTTTTTAAAAAAATATGTTGATTGCAATGCCACTACCAAAGGTTAGAACTTCATAAATATTTCTGATGGGTTTCACCTGTAATAGTCACCCAGACTAATCCAGAAAAATTGAGGGAATCATCTCCAAACATAGTACTGTGTTTCCCCCAAAATAAGACCAGGCCTTATATTAATTTTTGCTCCAAAAAAGGCATTATGGCTTATTTTCCAGTTAGACCTTATTTTAGGGGAAATACAGTACTAAACGCCTCTGTCTGCTGACGATCTTAACTGGGACTTATTTTGGGGGTAGGGCTTATATTACAAGCATCCTGAAAAATCATGGTTGGGTCTTATTTTGGGGGAAACGGTATATCCAACTTTGAAATCCTGACTGATTGATTATGTGTCACCATACTGTATCAACTCTTAGTTCCCAGTTATATATGTTATCCAGGAGGTTCTTTCTGCAACCTGGTCCTTCAGGTCTTCCAACATGCACCCATCACTGTAGTAACCACCTGGATGTTGGTTCTCTTTTTTCTCTTTCCTTAAATTCTAATTCTGTAAATAAGTGCAGAATTTTAAACAACTAAACAAAATACATGTTATCTGTCCATATTATGTTACTATTAATACTGTGATTGTCTATATGGAATTGGTTCCCTGAATAAATGAGACACCAGAATATAATCATTCTCCCCAATCACCATCACCGCCAAACCCAACTCTAGATTTTCATTCAGAGTGACAAGATTGTAAAATACTTATGCTGGAAATAGAGCACATTTGGTCACTTCAATCCAAATAAATGGACCTCATCCCCATGCCTCTTCATTTCAGCTGTTGTGACTGACATCATTTCATAAACACTGATACATAAAAATATTTATAAACAGTATAACAGGACTTTGGGAGAATATGTGGAGCATAATCTTTGCCGTGAATTTATTTTGTTTTTGTCTTAAATGTTTTTAGTAAAATGGTTAGTGTGATTGTATTGAAGTACCTAGAATAGTGGCTGAAGTAAATACAGTGCTTAGTCGATATGATTAAAAGTTGGGAAAATATCAGAACAATTTTTGTTAGCTGTCTAGTGTCATTGACTAAAATGGGTGGCTATAGAAACTGAATAAATAATAAATGAATAAATAGATTTTAATTTTTACTTAGCTCCCTTGGATCTTAGGAGATCCAGAAATTTCATTTTTTTTGTTGTTTCAAAGACAAAAAACTTTTCAACTTTTAGGATTTTTTTTTTTAAATTATTTATTTTCTAAACCCAGGATAAAGAAGAATATCTTTATCTTGTTAAATTGCAATATCTTTATCTTGTTAAATTTAGGGTAAATTCTTTACCCTAAAATGTGAACTTAGGAAATTTTGAGAGGGAAAAAAATGACAAATATAACCTGTGAATTTTATAACAAAGCCAGTTTTATTGGAAAGAGAAAGGAAATTTCTCAATCTAAGGAATTAGATTGTTTGGTTTGAAGCATAGAAGCATAATCTCTAGAGATCAGAAGAAAAGAGAACCATCCTGGATGATCAAGTGGAAGGCTTTGAGTTGCTTCACTCTGTATGGAAATGTTTAACACAATTCAAATAGTCATCATGGGAATGTGACGTTCTTTCCCGCAGTAAGCAAATGGCTGAGTGATAAATGCAGCTTCAGACATCAATCCCAAGAGAAGACATCATCATGAGAATCCTTCTCTTACGCTATTTTCAGTTTGGGAAATCAAAGAAGGAAATGTCAAAGTGATGGAAGGATGTATAGTAGAAAGTAACATAGCAGCAGCATATGCCGCTTCGTTTGTAAGAATAAAGTAGTTCAAACCGCCAACAGAAGAAACTCTTAAATAGTCAAATGGAAAAACAGAAGCTCATTCAACAGGACGGAATAGGTCTAAGAGACTGAAAAACAGGTTTTAGCAGAGTATTGATTTAAAAAACACTCAAGTCTTCAAAAAAAACCACTTGAAGAGATTCTGTATGTATGGGGTCTAAACAAGTGCCTTTTTGAAAGTACATTTATGTAGAGTTAATGAATTGTCTGCAAGCAAACAAGCTGAGAAAACACTGAGGACTCCACAGTTCAACCCTGAGCTACATTTAGAAATGGTTTGAGAGGACTGAGTAATTGGCCCAATGTCATCCAGCTAGCTTTGAATTTAAGGCAGAAGTAGTACTCACAAACTCCCAGTTTCTAGCCTGATGCCATCTAACTACTGCACCAACCTGGTTCTACTTTTAGCAAATTTGAAACTCAGAATAGTATTTTTTTGACCAAATCTTAAAATAATAGCATTGGTGGTAACCGTTATAAACATGCACACATATAAACATTCAGAGTTATAATAAATGGAGTGGTGTGCATATACCCTATTTTTGTAGAGTATTCCCCAACAAATAAATACATTCAAGAACTAATCCTGAACCATCTATCTTAGGGCCTACTGAAAGCTCTAGAAATGTATATTAAATTGCATAGAATTTTGGATTACTTATTTTAATCTAAGGCGTTCATATGGGATAGATTTTATTTTAAAAAGATATTATTTATTGAGAAATGCCTTTGAAAACCAAGGAAAGTAGATATACATGTATATAAAACAATTTAGATTATTATTTAGGGAAAAAAGGAGCATCCCCTTGGCCACATGATCAAAATTTGGATGCTTGGCGTTTGATTCATATTTATGATGGTTGCAGTGTTCAGGGGTCATGTAATAATCTTTTGCAACCTTCTGACAAGCAAAGTCAGTGGGGAAACCAGTTTCATTTAATAACCGTGTTATTAATTTACCAACTGTAGTGATTTAGTTAACAACTGTGGCAAGAAGAGTTATAAGGTGGTATTTGCAAGACCACCTTCTGCCGCAGGCATCCTCCCAGTGCCCGGTGCGCTCTCACAGGGTTGGCCTCCTCAGGTTGCCTATAGCCAGACAGTGTCGGCTGGCGGCGCCCGGGGGAGAGCTTTCTCTGTGGGAGCCCCGACCCTGTGGAACGATCTACCCATGGAAGACCTTCGCTCCTTCCGCCGCAACCTGAAGACGTGACTTTTCCACCAGGCAGGCTACGGTTGACCTTTTAATTTGATTCTTAGTTAGTTTTAAATTTTAAATGATGTATTTATAACTTGGATTTAGCCCCTTTTTAATGTAATGTTTTTATCATTTGTGTATGTCTATTTATGTCGTCTATATTTCTGTTCATTTTATTGTAAGCCGCCCTGAGTCCTTCGGGAGAAGGGCGGCATAGAAATTTAAATAATAATAATAATAACAACAACAACAACAACCCCTACCAATCCCAGCTATAACAGGAAAGGTTAAGTCTTAGTTTTGAAATTTCTGTTACACAGTCCTGAGAAGTAACCAACATTGCTAGTGAGAAGTGTGTCAAAGCATCGCATCTCTTATCTGTTTATCTGTCAGGTTTACATCCCAACTTTCCTTCAGGAGCTAAAGCAGCCGCACAATTCTTCACCACAATTTCTCCCCCACATCAACAGTGCTGTGAGAAAGGTGGGGTCATTGACCCTGAGTCACCCAATCAGCTTTCATGACTGATGTCTCTATGTTTCTCCAGCCCAACACTTTAATTAGTGCCTCCCTATAGCATGTCAATCATTGAATTCTCAAGCACCCACATATACATATATTTAAATCTTTCAACCTTTAGTTCTTTGGTTAAACTGGGAAACATCTGATTCTCCTTGAACTCTACATTCTTAAATTGAGTCACCAACAGCTGGTCATCAAATTTGAATAGAGGTATTTCATAAATGTTTAGAGTCCGTTTGTTACTCATTACTTTATCACCTCGTTTATTTACATAGGTACAGAGTAATCATAGTAATAAAACAACAATGGCTATTAATAACAATATAGTAATAAAGAATGCCATTCTTTCCAGTTCTGGTATGATTTCTGTGTATGTTTTCCACATTGTCACTCTTTTGTTATTTTTTTCCCCTTCCAATTCAATGGGCTTATCATTGTCATAATTGGAAAAGAAAGTACTTCAGGCTTGGAACTTATAATCAATAAAGATTTCTGCTATGCAAGTCTTAATTAGAATGTTCCAAGCAGCTGGAACAAAACAGTTCTACCTATGAAACACCTATGCAGAGCTCAAAAATACCTGAAGAGTTTTCCCCCCTCCCCACCCCCCATATATCTGGTTATGGTGCTGTCAGCACCATTGCCAGAGGCATCTGTTGACCCTGTGAATGATTTGGGCTTTTAAAATTTATCATGACTTTGATGTACTAGATCAGGGGTGTCAAATTGGCGGCCCGCAGGCCAAACCCACCACAGCTCCACAAATGGGAAAAACATCAGGAAGCATCATGTGAAGGCAACGTGATGTGACGAGTATGACACCCGTCACACATCTAGATGAAAAGGTGGGACAGTAAAGTTTCTCTAAACATGAGGCTCCTTATCACTTCATCAATTCAATTCATCAATGATTTGGATGAGGGGTAGATGAGGACCTCATCAAATTGGCAGACGGCACCAAGGTAGCAGGAATAGCCGACACTCCAGAAGATAGGCTTAAGATAGAGAAGGACCTTGACAGACTTGATCGTTGGGCGCTATCTAACAAAATGAAATTCAATGGTGAAAAAAAAGTAAGGTTCTATATTTAGGTAAGAAAAACAAAATGCACAGGTACAGTATATGTGGTACCTCGCTCAATAGTAGTAACTGTGAGAGGGATCTTGGAGTCCTAGTGGACAACCATTTAAATATGAGCCAGC
>JANHFM010008252.1:295590-310832 GCA_032468115.1 Grayia smithii
TCTCTCTTCTTTTTTTTTGTATTTTCTGTTTATTTTTCTTGTAAATACTAATAAAGATTTATTTTATAAAAAAAAAAGTAAAACTTTTTCTCCTTCCCCAATCAATCAGTCACATGGTCCAATTAAGATGCCGCCCAGTTGTATGGTAACATCACTTCTCTCTCTCTTTCTCTCTCTCTCTCTCTGTAGAGTAAGTAAAATAATTAATTTTTTAATAGACCTAATGTATATTGCATACATTTTATTTGTAAAGAACATTCTTCTCCTGGCACCAAAGTTTTACAGTTAGTATATAGGGAGTCCTCAATTTACAACCACAATCAAGCCCAGAATTTTAGTTGTAAGTCATTGCAGTGTTTAAGTGTGATCACCTCACTCATCAATTCTCCCTGTTGTGGTCATGTCTTAGGGAATGGGGAGGCCTGGCATCCACCTGCACATGGAAATGTGCCATGTGCTGAGAAGTATCAGCTAGAGAGGCCCACCGGTGTGCAGACCTCTTCCCACCAAGGTCCACTTACCTTTCTGTTGCTTCACTCCATCCTGCATAGATTCCATACTCCTGTGATGGTTTGGAAAGCTCCTTCTCTAAATTGCACAATTTGGGAGGGTTTACAAACAGTCATGAGATCAATGGTATTTAATAGTATTTTCTCCTTAAGAGAAGAAAATACTACTAAAGCCAACATTCTAAAAGGCTCTAAATGCTGAGCTACAGAGCCTTTAGCTCAGAGGTGTTAAACTCAAGGCCCGTGGGCCGGATCCAGCCTATTTGGTGCTTAGATCTGGCCCACAAGGCTGGCCTGGAAATAACAAAGGGCCGGTCCACGGTGTCTCTGCTAGTGAAAATGGGACACGCGCAGGCCCCCAGTGGTCTGTTTTTGGCCTGGACAGTCTCCTGCAAAATCCTCACTAACCTATTTTTCAGCTCCATTCTCTGGCATGCAGGGCAACAAAAATCCATGTGACTACCAATAAAAAAAAAGTTCAGTTTTGCATTATGATTCCTCTGGAATGGGGTGGATTTTGCATTATGATTGCTCTGGAATGGGGTAGAAGTGAGGATTTTGCATTATGATTGCTCATAAATAAGAACCAGTAAAAAAGGAATGAAAAATTCCTATCCGTAGATCAGTTTTTCAGTCTTGGCAAGTTCAAGATAGGCGAACTTCATGCTGCCTGGGGAATTCTGGGAATTGAAGTCCATGTACCTTAAAGTTGCCAAATTTGAGAAGCATGAGTCTACACTAAAGTTTAGGATTTTCCATTTCTGTTTTATTTAGAGTTTGGTGCAATTAAATAAATCAGTTGTGATTTCCTTAACAAATAGTGATTAAAGCGATATGAACCATTACTGGACTTTTTGTGAGAAACTGAAATTTATCTGGGGCTTTGATGATTAGATATGGGATTATGGAAATAATGTAGACAAATGTTAATCTTAGAATAAGAGTTTGATATATATATTCACATATATTTGTACCAAAGAAAGTTGGACATCATTCTTTTTCGGTTTTCCTTCTTTCCCCTTTTTTTCTTATATTTTCACTTTTTCTTTCGTGAGCCTTGCCTTTTTTTTCAAATCTTTTTTTTTTGCTAATCCCTTAGGTTTGTGTTTTGTTATTGTTTTTTTTTTCATGTATGAAGGCTCAAAGACTCAGCCATTTAATTCTACATTCCTTATTTACAGAAATCAAATCAAAATTTAGAATAAAATCCACTGGGAGTCATTTCATATAAGGCAGGCTCTGAGTCCCTCTAACCAAAAAGTGTTTATCGATAGAATATTTGTAGGTCAGGGTTGAACTGTGGGTCCTTGGTGATCTCTGAGCTTGATAGTTTTCTAGCAGATGTTTCCTTACCAAACTAGGTAACATCATCAGTTAGAACAGTGTTTCTCAACCTTGGTGACTTTAAGGTGGGTGGACTTCAACTCCCAGAATTCCCCAGAATGAGAGCGGTGAAGTAATTGCGCTTCACCACTTTCATCGCCACAAGATAAGACCTAATATAGGTTCTTAGTTGTGTTCGGTCAGCAGTGCGGGCAGGTAGAATTCAAAGTTCCAGTCTCCTACAGAACTCCTAGGAGGCCTCCATGATGTTGGTAGGGTTGTAGTCCCAGGGGAAGAGGAGCAGTGATGAGGGGGGTGCAGGTGAAAGAAAAGACTGTCAGCCCCCACAAACGGCCCCAGAACAGCCCACAGATTATAGTTGGTAGTAGAGATTCTAGCTCCAGCCTCCTTTAGATATTCAAAGAGGCCTCCGGGGCATTGAGAGGAAATCCCGAGCGTCCCAGGCATTTCAAAGTAAATATTGCCTCCGCCATTACAGCCGTTATCAGCGCGAAGCCACCAGGTGTCAGTAAGTCCACGCCAAAACCATCGATGTTGCTGCAGCCATCATCGACATCCGCAAGATTGGAAGAACACACAGACGCTGACCAGGCCAGGAAGGGAAGGAGCAGCCGCTGACATCACTGATGCTACGGGGCGACCAAGCTGTAATGGCTAAGGCAGCTCTCACCATTCCAACGGCTCTCCTGAGAAGAAGATTATTGTTTCTGGACCTCGCCAGTCAAGTTAGAGCTCAGAAAAGAGCTCAAACTGACCGGCGAGTCTTCAGCAAGCTGGGCAGGGGATCCATAGAGTGAAATCCAGACCCCCGGGCAATAGCAAAGCCGAAAAATTCGCCCTCGACATCGCCAGTATTTAGTGGAGAGCCGCCATCTTGCGCATGCGCAGAAACATCAAGTAGAAGAAGAATTCTGCTTTACCAACCTCTCTGCTGTGTAGCAACCTCCCCAACTGAGCTGCTCAAGGCCATCTCCGAGTTGGCAATGGATTTTCACTGGGGGACTTCAATCTGCTATTCCTGAATTTGGCCTCAAGTGGACCAGGAATTCAGGACAAGAATGACAGCTATAGGCCAGGTCATCCATGGCCCAATTCAAGACAGTGGTCATACTACAAATATGATCATCTTGTCAGCAATAGCAACATAACTTCATGATCGGAAAGGTAGTGGCTTTGCAACTCTAGAGGATCCTGGATGAAATGGATTATCTAGACCCTTTTTGGTTAGGTTTCAGGCCCAGTCAAGGAATAGAAATAGCATTGGTTGCACTTGTCAATGATCTCTGGGGAGAGCAGAATGAATCCATCCATCCTTGCTCTCCTTGGCCTCATGGCAGCTTTCAATACTATTGATCATGGTATGCTTTTAGACTGATTGTAGGACTTAGGGCCGAGTGTTGCAGTGTTGCACTGATTCAGTTCCTTTCTCTGGCCAGTTCCAATTGGTGTTGATAAGGAGCAAGAAGTCCAGCTCACAGCCATTCCTCTGGGCAGTATTCTCTCTGCTCCTTTTTAATATCTACATCAGGGGGGTCCAACTGGATTTCTTCAAGGGCTGGATCAGCATTTTGGTTCTCTGTGGGCCAACAGGGTGTGTGTGGGGAGAACAGGTGGAAGATGGGATGGATACTACCTGCAGCACCCTCCCGGCCAAAACGGGGCGCAGTGTCACCGTTTTCGGCCTGAACAACCTCTGGCAGCACTTTATCAGGAAAAACAGGGCAGGGGGCATTGTGTGCAGCCCCCCGCACCTCATTTTCGGCCTTCCCAGCCTCCTGCAGCTGTTGGCCAAAACTGGGCCGTGGTCTTCGGCCTCTAACAGCCCTCTGCCAGCCAAAAATGGGCCACGCATAGGCCTCCCAAGGTGCTGTAGTATGCCAGGGAGGCCAAAAACGGGCCATGTGGGGCCGCACATCTCCTGTTTTGGCCGGCAGAGGCACCACATGCCAGTCCTTTGATATTTTTAGGCTGGCCCCATGGGCCAGATTTAAGTATCCCTCATTTACATGAAACTGCTAGTGTGAGATACCAATAAGCTACTGATACTCAGCTTTACAACTCCACTATTGATGATCCAAGTGCTTTTTCACAGTGCTTGGAAGCTAAAGGGGCCTGGATGGGGTAAAACAGGCTTCAACTGAACCCTAGATGGAGTGGCTGTGGGTATGCAGATCCTTGTGATTTGGAGGTTTATTATTTTTAATTCTGGATGGGCTGGCAATACCCCAGACAAACCTGGTGCACAGTTTGGGGGTTCTCTTAGACTTGTGACTCCTGTTCGAAGAACAGATGACAGTTGTGGTTAGGAGAGTTTTCATATAACTTTATGTCGTGTTCCTACTGTGCTGGTTTTTAAAAATTTTTGTTTACATTAATATAAACAGAAGGCTTGACTGAATGGGAGTGTATACATAAAAGTTTAAAACTTCTCCTTAGCTCCATGGTTTCCCTTTTAAAGCTCTCATAAAGAGGTTGTGATCTGTGAAGTAACTGAAGGAAAATTAAGGCTGTTCTTCCATATGAGCCCTGATGCTTACACTATTCTAACAAAAAATCAGAAAGGCAGCTATTTGCTAAATTTTAATATGTAATTAAATTAATGTAATACATAATTTTGTTCTATATTCTGCAGTTATAAAGATACACTGACTTTTTTTTTTACTTATGTTTTAATATTTGTTAAAATGAGTAATCACTGGTAAAGTTTTAAATTTATTTTTTTTTAAAGTTCTTAGCATATGTATTTTTCCTTCTCCTATAGAATAATAGTGAAAGATAGACATTCAAAGTACCCTTTTTCCCCCAAAATAAGACATCTCCTGATAATAAGCCCAATCAGGCTTTTGAGCACATGGCAATAAAGCCAAGCGCTTATTTCAGGGTTCAAAAAAATATATAAGACAGGGTCTTATTTTCAGGGAAACATGGTAGAGGATTTCCCGAACTTGTGCAAACCCCAGCAGCCCACCCCTGGATTCATGTAACAACTGCATTGATTCGCTTACATGGCTCCTATTGGTTGAACCAACTAGGATTTCTGTCACTTCCTTGCTCTCTCACAGTTCTTTCCTCTTTCTAATCCTTACACTGAACTGAGTTCTCTCTCCCTCCCTCCCTGGAAGAAAGTGTACCTCTGGTTCTTAGTTGTAATTTAAGTAACCTGGGTTCTCCTATCCAGGGGTGGGTTCTACTTACCTTTACTACCAGTTCTCTTCATGCACGTGCAAAGCGCGTGCGCAGTTAGTAAAAAAAATGAAAAAAACCCTCAAAATAAGCACTCTGCGCATGTGCAGAGCAGAAAAACGGGAAAAAGGGAAAAAAAGTAAGTACAGGCGCACGGGTGGGCCCAGCTGCCGGTTGCGGAGAACCGGTTCAGTGATGTCATACTGTCACCACTACCGGATCGCGCGAACCAGCCCGAACTGGGAGCAACCCACCACTGCTCCTATCACTATATCCTTTTTTCTTTCTTTCTTGCATGCAAGCACCAGCCTAGACAACACTTCCTTACAAAAAAATGTACTATTGATTTCAGGGTTCCTCTGAGACTTTTCACTCTGAGTTTTTCCACTCTGCTATCTTTAATTTTATTCACTGCTGTAGTTTTCCATAACTAATCCTGATTGCTCCCATAACTAATTTCCCCTCTCCATCTTTCCTGTTTGGGCTCTAAAGAAAATTTCACCTTTCATTTGGTTTATCAAAATCTGCTGCAGCGCCAGGTAACCCTTTCCATGATATTATCATTATCCAGATCTATTTGAGGAAACAGCTTATAGGAAATCCTGAAACTTTGTCTTGCAATTAAGACTTCCTTCCTTCCAAAACCAAAACAATAGCCAGTGGTTTGGAAAGCTGTGTGATAAAATATATTCTTCTCAAGCCTTCTAGGCTGGCATAAAAGTCAGGTATTTGCTATCTGTCGGTACCTGCTATTAACATTCTCCAGGAGACACATGATTGAAACCCTTAAATTCCTTTTCTCTGTGTGGCCTGCATTGCTTTTCCATAATTATTGCTTTAAAGGGATATCTAGCTTGTACAGCACTAACTTTTTTTCTTTCGTAGTGTAGGAAACCATGGCAACACTATGTTCAGACTATGTGTACATAATTTCACATTTTACAACTATTATTTTGTCATTCTCTTCACACACTTAGACTTGTGGCTTTATTTTTTTTAAAGCAGCAGGGCGTTTACTTGGCCTGCCAAAATACGTCACTCCTTATGAAAAAAAGAAAAAAAAAGACATTCTCTGGACCTTGATTTGTATTAGATTTGTATTAGATTTCGCCACAACATCAGGGTAGGTTGGAGGAAAACACCTAATCGTTCGATCAGTGTTTTACAGAGCTTGGCATTTTGTTTTACTTCTCGAATCAAGCGAAAAGAATTCAATGTAGCATTGAACTGGAATGGCCTCAATCTTTAATTCCTCAAAAGATTTCTCAAACATTCACAATGTTTGATTTTTCCTGCAAAAAAAATAAAAAATAAATAAATGCCACTATGATGTTTGAAGGGCAACAGGCAGTGGGACATAATTCTTGTTTCAAAAAGATGGTACAGCAAGGGCTTAGAAATAAAATGACATGTAAGAAATGGGATCTTCTGGGTTGAGGTATGGATGTTACTGTGTGAACAAGGTATGAGCAAGTTTGGGACCTGAAGACTACCAGCTGCTGCTTTTCAATTCAAAATGGAGCCAGGTCAGTGATGGCATGGCAAAGAATTCTGGGACCCGTAGTTCAGCAACGTAGAGGACCACAGATTCTCCAGCCCTCAAATTGGGGCTACCATAATGCATTTGGTTCCATCCTTAGGGATCATCAGTTTTGACCCATGCCCTCAAATCTTGTTCAGCTGAATGAAAAACCCTTTGGGAGAGGGGTATTTTGTTTGTGTGTGTGTGTGTGTGTGTGTGTGTGTGTGTGTATTTGTTTGTGTGTGTGTGTGTGTGTGTTTGTTTGTGTGTGCGTGTGCGTGCATGCGCGCATATTACGGTATATACTTGCAAATAAGCCCATTGGCAGATACACCAATCCTTGAAATTTTTAATCAAAATACCATGAAAAATGTACCTCTTGCAGGTAAGCCAATCCTTGACATTTCTGTATGTGCTTTTAAATATATCCTGAAGGACTTCATTTATTTTCATATTTTGTACCAATAAATGTTTCCAGAACAGATTCCATTTTAAACTTTCACATTGGCTTATCCACAGGTGGCATATTTTTCATGGTATTTTGGTTTGGCTTATAAGCAGATATATACAGGTACTTTAGAAACATATACGGTACTTGCAAATAAGCTTATCCACAGATAGGAAATACCCAGTTTTGGGGGTGTATTTTGAAGTCTAACATTCTCAGCTTATCTGCAAGTGTATTTGATAATTTGAATGCAAATAGAAGATTACCGATTCTTTTAAAAAGTTACCAGTATTTGGAATGTCAAAACAGAAAATTATGGAACTTAGTTATGTTATATTCATGCAGAATTATATTATTCATTTACCTGCCTACTTTTTAAGTTGTACATTCTTAAAAAGTGATTAATGATATATTAATATCTGAGAATAATGAGATCAGGGCTGCAGAGTTTCAGATGTCAGGAAGTGATACAGAAATTTCTAAAAAATTGCTGTGATCTAGGGTTATCTGGATTTTTGAAGCAAGCTATGTTGTTCATACAACATCCCCATTATTTTATTTATTTATTTGATTGTTATCCTGCCTTTATTACTTTAAAACTCAAGGAAGTGACATACCGAATATTCCTTCTTCCTCTTTTTCCCCATACCAACAACAACCCTGTGAGGTTGATTGAGTTGAGTGAGAGTGTCTGTCTCAAGGACATGGCTTTCATGCCTTAGGTGGGACTAGATCTCACAGTCTCCTGGTTTCTAGTGTGGTACCTTGAAAGCAATTGCTCTTCACTTTTAACATGCAGAATACAGAAAAGGAGTAAGGAAGCAAAAGAAGCTAATGTTATGTGATAAGGCAAGGAAGGAAACCTATTTTTCACAGCACATTGACTCTTCCTTCACATGAATGCTTTAAATCTGAATTCATTCTCTTGAGACAGTGGTGCTCAACCTGTGGGTCGGGACCCCTTTGGGGGGTCGAATGACCCTTTCACAGGGGCCGCCTAAGAGCGTCGGAAAACATATATTTCTGATGGTCTTAGGAACTGAGACACTGCTCCTCTATCCATCTCCAGGTGGGTCCACCGACATGCAGATCTGCCCACATACGAGTACCCGGTGTGATGACATCATCGCGCCAACCCCATCACATACACCCCGTAAAAATACAGGTGTATGTGATGGGGTTGGCGCCATAATGTACTTATGCAGACCAGTCACACATGTAGAGTAGCAAAATTACAGTTATGAAGTAACAACGAAAATAATTTTATCGGGGGTCATCACAACATGAGGAACTGTATTAAAGGGTCGCGGCATTAGGAAGGTTGAGAACCACTTACCTAGATTATATTAACTGAATGAGCACATTAGATTTATAATAAGTAATTGAGTGATAGGTCACAATTTGTCTTCATAGCCCTAAGTGGTTTAGATAGGTGAATGACTAGCTGCTCCATTACAAACCTGATAGCTGTTCACTAATGTTTCTCTTTTGGGTATTCCATCTCTAAAGTTGAGGTGGGGGTTTAAGACAGCAGCATGCAGAATTGATGGGCAAATAACAGGAAATCCCACCATTGGTTCATTGTTCTCATGGTTCATGTGACTCCCTTGAGGGGAGCCAGGACTGAGAATGATTGAGTCTGTTGATAGAGCTGAATGGAAGCCTAGATCTCTTCAACCATAAAGTATACAAGCTTAACCAATTGAAGTATGTGAGTGTGAGATTCATTCTTGCTACTATCAAACTCTTACCCAGAAATTTCATGTAGGAGGCTGGGTAATAACTTGACAACAGTGCTTAATAGTTGAGCTGTATAAATCCTATACACACTCAGAAAGTATTTTCAGAACTTGACTTGGTTATTTGTGTTGCCTGTAGGTTCTGATGACCTTGTGAATGAAGCATTTGACTTTGCAAAGAACTTGTGTTCATTGCAGCTGACCGAGGAAGAAATTGCCTTGTTTTCATCTGCTGTTCTGATATCACCAGGTGATTTCCTGCAACTGATTTTCCTTTTTTTTCTACTCATCCTGTGTTCAAAATGTACCACTGTCAGTCTTTTTCATCCTGTAGCACATCACCCATGTAGGCATATTAACTTAATTAAGGAAGACTGAATTGATATAATCTGTTTTGTCTTTTGTTTTCAGTGTGGTATAAGTTATACATTCAGAAGCTAGGCTCAGAAAAATGTCATTGTTGAGCGCCCCACAGATCTCATTTCTTGTAGCTCAGGAACCCTCAACATGATGAGTGATTGAACTGGACAGATTGTTACCTGGAGGTAGTTTGTCAGTACCTCTTCCTTGGAAAATTCTTTAAATTCAATGTCCTTTAAATTTATAGATCAACTTCTGAATCATAAACTATGTTCCTTTAGAAATGATAACATTGCATGGCACAGCTATGCCATTAATAGATTGGTCCATTAGAGAAGTACATTGAGGATTTCATATCAAAATGGAAAGCCATGGTTTGTGTAATTCAAAGTAATTAGATTTTGATTTGAAACTGAATGAGTGCACTTCCTTCACAAACTTGAGATATTACGTTGCTGAAAATTAAACTAATTACCATGAATCTCCTTTCTACCTTCTAATGATTATGCTTATTTTAATTTTGTTGTCTTGTTTGGCCAGATCGAGCTTGGCTCTTAGAACCAAGGAAGGTCCAGAAACTTCAGGAAAAGATTTATTTTGCACTTCAACATGTGATTCAGAAGAATCATCTTGATGATGAGACTTTGGCAAAGGTAGAGCATCAGTACAAAATGACATTCACAGAAAACCCAATGTCTAAAAATACAACTATACTAGGATATTTGCTATCCCTTGTTTGTAATGGCAGTTTTCCCCAGTAAAGAAAGCAGTTACTCAGATGTAATGATTCCCAGACTTACTTGGAAAAGCATTGTCCATGACATCAAAGGAAAGGATAGGGTTGCACGTATATAGACTTCCATGGGGAAGCTTGCTTAAACAGCAGGTTAATTTAGACATAATCCCTTAACTGGTTTTGGGGCCCCGTTCTGGCAGAAGCTAGTTGTTCCTGGAACAACTGTTCCTCATGTGTAACAAGCTGTTTCCCACTATATTTATGGGCCTTTAGTAGCTTCATGTGGAAGAGCAGATGTCATAGTTGGAAATGTGCTGCTGGAGTTCCTCTGCAGCTCAGAAGCACCCACAGGAGTCAAACCAAGAGTTACAGAGGATCTTCTCTGCAAGGTCCTTCTCTAACTAATGCTTTCATTGGCTCCCTTCTACCAGAGGCAGTGTTTGATTGGTTAGGCTTACTACTAAACTTTGAAGGGAAAGTTACTTTCAAAAGCTGCTCCAAGAAGCAGCCTTGACTGCAGTGTAAGTATATTCTACAGTTAGATAAGCTTATAGGCTTTACCTCACCTCCTTGACAAGTGCAGAGGGGTGAAGAAGAGGAGGAGATTATGCAAGTGGGAAAAAGTACTGCAAGTTAAGTAAGCACATAATTAGCCCAGCCAGGCAAGGGGGTCCCCAAAAGTCATCTTGCCCCTCAGAACTGATGAAGTCACTACTGCAAATTTTCTCCTGCTGAATGGAAGGATGCAGAGCTACCCTCTCATGGGAGAAACAGACATTCACCATAAAATGAGGTGTTTCCATTTGAGTTTTCCTGCTTAAGCTTCTCAAGTGTATTAAGAAGGCCTTAACTGATTAGCCTAATTGACAGGATGTCTGTCACAAAAATTCTGGTTTTATCTTTCTAGCAAGTCACTTTTTCTTCCCTAAAATTGACTTTAGCTAATCTTTGGTTCCCTAAAATTTATTTTAGTGATTTAAATGTTTTTAGCAACATGTGTTTTGTCTATGAACTGTTTAACATAAGGCTTTAGCTTCAGTTGGCAATGAAAAGTCAGCAATTTTATTAAGCAGCACCAAATTAAATTCTACAGCCATGTTTTTAAAAGTAAAAAAAAAACAAACCCCACCAATGTTGGAAGAATTTGAAAGTATGCATTTATGCACTCTTTGATTTGGAATAAAAAAATTTCTTGGTTTATCTTTCTCTGTCTGCCTTCCAGTTAGTAGCCAAGACACCAACCATTACTGCACTTTGCAACCTGCATGGAGAAAAACTGCAGGTATTTAAACAATCTCATCCTGATATAGTGAACACACTTTTTCCTCCGTTATACAAGGAACTGTTCAATCCAGATTCTACCACTGGTTGCAAGTGAAGGGAAAGTGAAAGCTCCTGGAATGCATCGCTGATCAGACAAAGGAGTTGTTGTCATGAAGGCTTTCTTTAAAACTTGTCACTACTGCAAACCTAGGAATGTCCTGCACTTAATAGAATTATTTTTCACCGCTACAGTTTGAAGAATGTAAATATGCACTCCTGACTGGAGCCTCTTTGGTTTCTCTTCTTTTTGTTATTTTTTTTCCCTTTTTTAATTTTTAACTGACCAGAAAATTGCAAGTATAGAATACTGGGTGTGATCTTTATTGTTTATTTTTATTTTATTGGGGCTATGTTCTGGGAGACCACTGTTTATAGATGTTTATTGTAGATATAAAAGAAAGCAGAGGAGTAATTTGCAACATTACTCTGTTTAGTCAAATATAATTTAAGGAAAATTCACTAAACTAGGCTTACCTATTTCTATGTTTTAGCTAGTTAAATGCATGTGGCAATTTGTAGCTGTCTTGGAAACAGGTGTGTATGTGTATGCAAAAAGTCATGGACTTTCCCTTTGTGTGTGTGGCATCAATGCATTGAGGGCTTCATACAGGCTTTAAAGGCTCTGCTTTCTCTGAATTCTTGGCACAAGAGTGGACAAAGCACATTTCAAAACAGTAGAGTGAGTATTTCATGTCTTGCCCTATTGCTTTTTCCCTACTCAGTATACAAAGATGGTTGGGGACTGTCCATTACCCTATGTGTTAACCTGGGGGGGGGGGGGATAAGGAAAATTCTGGAATACTGAAGTCCCATATGGATTCTCTGACACATGGGGAAACTTCATGTCCTGTTTGTCTATGAGCAGTATATATCAGGGAAGGCCAACATTCATATTTTCAACCTGTTCTATCCTTTAGACCATGTTTAGAACCAGGAAAATATTTTTACACACCATTCAATCACCTCTCCACTATAAATTCTAATAAAACTGAATCATCCAGGTCAGTGTTTCCCAACATTGGCCATTTCTAGGTACGTGGACTTCAACTCCCAGAATTACCCTGCCAGCATGGCCATTGATAAGAATTCTGGCAGTTGGAAGTCCGGACCCCTGGAAATGGCCAAAGTTGAGCAACACTAATCTAGGGGATTAGTTATAAAATCCCCCAAAAAGCGCGATGCAATATGAAATCTCTGATATACAGAGGGGCACCACCTAAACTTCATTTGAACAGCCATTCTTTTTCCTCTTTGAATAAAATTGCAGGAAATGTTTTAATCAAGATTTAATTCACATTTGATCATACCACCAGAGAGAGGATAAAATTGCTTTATGAGCCAACTGTTAGCCATCCCTGAAATGTACCAAATACTATACACTTATATACATACATACATACATACATACATACATACATACATACATACATACATATATATATATGGAATGTACACACACACACATGCACACTTGTAGCATAAAATAAGATCCCTATTTTTAAGGACGTTCTCCTGTATTTTTAAAATTTCTCTTTGTAATGTGTTAGGTTTATGTTGGGCAAGTAGAATTTTGCTCTGCCATCCATATATAATGACAAGATGGTAACGTTTCTGATCAATTTGTATATAATGTTTATGCGTACTCAGCCAGTGAATGAAAAGTCAGATTTGTGTAATTGGTGCCAAAGCCTTGTCTGGATAATTCAAATGGACAGAGAGAAAATTAATGGGAGATTTTTCTTTTCATCAGTGATAGAGCTGAAGTCTATAACATACTATTATCAAATATATTACCAATCAACTGTTTAAATTGCAGAGTACAACATACAGCATCCCAAACAGTACATTTGTTTTGCGTGGACCAGATAATTTATTTATTAATCTTTCCTGAAACAGGAACAATTAGAGATTTAGTTTGCTCTGTTATCCTTCAAGGGCCATCAGAGCAGGTCCAGTAAGAGATAGCTTTGAAGAATGAAGTAAAAGTCATACAGTCACCAGCTAGGATCTTTTGTGAGAGTGCAAACTTCTCATATGCATCATCATTACATAACTATACTGCAACCTTTGGATCAACATCTTTTTCATTGGTTCATTTCACATCCAGAGCTCTAGTTGATTAGCTTCTAATGTGCAATAAAGTTGAAGCTCAGCCTTTAGGTCTTTCACCCCCCTCCCCCACAACAAATGAGTCTTGGTTAATAGGAAAATGATTGTTCTACAAAATGTTATTCCTTAGTTCCAGGAGACTTTCTATTAAAATGTTCTTCCATCTCCCAATAATTTTAAAGGGGAATTCATAAACAGAGACAATAAAATTGTTTTCTCCCTACCAGCACACTCTTTCTCTTGGGTTCCTCAAACCTGTACTTTTGAATTACTCCTTTAGGATTCTGATTCATGCTTCAGACGTATGCATGTACAGTTATTAAAGGTCTTACAAAGACACAAGTTCTCCCATCATTCATAATTGGGCCTTCATTATTGCTCTGTCTTAACTTCTTAGAAATCGAGAGAACTATAGAATACTTCCATTATTTTGCATTCCACCTGCATTCAGAAGTCTGCCACCCTACCAAGTCATTTTGAGCTTCTGACATTAACATTCTCTACAGATTACAATGTTCAACGTTATTCTTTTAAAATTGCTTTATACACATAGCATTCTGCACTCCAGGTTTTCCTTTAGAAATATATAGCAGAGCTGTGGTACAAATAGTGTTTTTTGAAAGGTATTCAACATCTTTACTTCTGGTTTTGTTTTTTTTTTGAGCCAGAAATACATTATCTTACAGTCCTCTTGAAGCTATCCTTCCCTAAAGTGTTAAATTAAGCCATTGAGCTCTGAACAATGTAGTGAGAAATCTAAAGATGAAACTTGGAGGTACATAAGCAGACTCCCACTCATATAATACAGCTTCTTTCTCTTATACAACCCCTCAGAATTTGCTAGTTAGTCCCTAAATCATCCATTGCAGGTTTTGAAAGTGCTCTAAACGTCAGTGGGGATTGAAAATTACAATCCTTGTTTCTGCTAACAGAAGCTTTTTGCTGGAAGGGATTAATTAGCTACTACTCCTAATTTAGAGGTGCCTGTCATCTGTTACAAAAGGATGAAATGAAGAGCAACATACTATTTCCTTCTTTCTCTCTCCCTCTCTCTCCCTCTCTCTGTCACACACACACACACACACACACACACATAAATATCACTACCATAATAAATTTCCAACTGTTTAATTCTGACACCTGTTGCTTAAGCTGGCTGGGGAATTCTGGGAGTTGAAGTCCACACGTCTTCAAGTAACCAAGGTTGAGAAACACTGCCCTAGGGCCTTTTAGAGATAGGCAGAAGCTGCACCATAACCACTGCCACAATATTGCCATTCTTACAAAAATAAAAAAACACACACACCCAAAAAAAAAACACCATGTGACATGCAACTAAATAAAAAAAATATTTCTTGGGTCAATGTGTGCTACATCCTATTTTGTGTTGTTTTAAACTCTACTGATTTTCCTCTTCAAGGAATGGGATTGACAAGAGACTCTGTCCCAGTAAATTATATCCTTTTTTTCTTTAGTTTATATTTCTATTCTGGAACCAAGACAGCAATAACACTTTATATTGTATTCTGATAATGTACAAGCACTGAGCCACTTTATTCTCAGTGTCTGAGCAGACAGATGTAGACTGCTTGTTACACTTCTACAGGGACTTAATTTTGTATAAATGTCACTCCTGCTGGCTCTCTGTATAAAGAATTAATTCCAAGAGTCATATTTCCTTCTAATGGAAAGATTACTTTACCAATTGCTAGGAAAACAGGGTAATAGAAGACACTCAATTAAACCAGGCTGTTTCCAAATGCAATATATATTTGATGATTGGTTTGCATTAGGGACCTTGTAGGACTTGAGGCTGGGAGGTCTTGAGCTCTTCCACCTCTCATTTAACACATTCTTTTTGATTTCCTTCTTTTTACTCCATCTTGATTCTATATTGTGGAAACATTGGGCAACTTCCTTTAAATTTGTTTTATTCTGAGAGCTAAATATACACAAATAGCTGGTCAAG
>JANHFM010008253.1:11147-27152 GCA_032468115.1 Grayia smithii
AGTTCTCTGAACTGCTCAAAATTTCCGCTACCGGTTCTCCAGAACCTGTCAGAACCTGCTGGATTTCACCCCTGCCTTGCACCCTGGAAGATAATCCAGAGTTTCTGACTGAACAGCTTCACAGTTTACCTTTGAGTCAGAGGCCAGCATTTGTCCCCCTGCAGTAGCCATAAAGGAGCTCTCCGGCTGGACTGGGTTCCTCTGGCAGGACACTGGAGTCTTCAGAGCTGCAACACATGCAACCTCAGGCTTGTTGTGATATTCAAAAGAAAGTGCCTCTCACCCACACCCTTGGCTAATGTCAGACCCACCTCAATCTTGCTGCCTTTGAAACAAAGTTCTGATCACGTTGTTCAGCAGCAGATCTATTTCTAGGTGTTTTCCCAGCTTCTGGCTTAGTCACTTTTCCAGTTTTGTTCCTGTGTGCAAACCTAGCACCCGCAGTCAGTAAATTGGACTCTGGAGGCTATGTTGTTAAGTAAGCAGTTTTGTCTGCTCTCCTTCCAATGGGCTGCGGGGATCTTGACCTGAGCCCTGGAAATAGACTGCTCCAGGCAGGTCCCCTCTGGAGCCCCTCCAAACCCCACCAGTCTCAAAGAGTTTGAAGCACACTTTTGTAAAACTTCCTTGCTGCTTATTTACGTAGCCTGAACGCGTAGACCTTTCTGGGATCACTTGATGCCTCCAGTCTAGCACCATCCCTCAGATGCTGCTGCCTCTGCCTCCTCTTTTAGACGATGCCAAGAGCAGCAAGTTGCTCACACCTTTGGGATGTGAGTCATCACAATGCCTTCTGCCCGCATGGTGTTTCAATGGTCTTTGATTGCGTCCCTTTTCCACCTTTAACGGTTGTGGAAGAAAACAACCAACCAACCACAAACCAATGGCGAAAGGGTAATCGAGATGCTTCCTAAAACTTTCAACTTCAACCAGCTTTGGCACTCTGTTCAGAATAATTTCCTCCCTCTGCGAAAAGGAGGATCTGAACCCAGTTGTCAACTCTGCCAACCAAAATTTGCATCAGCGCTGAGATGTTTTGTGGCAGGACGAGCGAATGTCAGTGCTGTCCCTTCGTTCGCATCTTGATAGACTCTAAGATTCCTTTAGGTGGAAACTGAAGTGAAGTGAAGCTAGGAGGAAAAGATGCACAGAACGAGATCAGGATACGCCTTAGATTTACACATCAGGATTTGACCTGGAAGCCAGCCAGAATTATTAAAGGTCTCCTGAGTTGTTCCAACCCCCGCAACCTCTCAACAGGTTGAGTTCATGGTAAGGGGAGGTGTGGATGGAGGGATTTACACAATGCTGGCTGGCTGGGGAATTCTGGGAGTTGAAGTCCACCAGTTTTAAAGTTGCCAAGGTTGAACACTCCTGATCTACGGGCTGAATCAGTCAATTTGGACACTTGCAAAACCATTCTGCAAGCTGAGGCATAAAGGACTTCAGGAAGCCAACCACTGAAGCTTCCCAAATCTCTTGACTTGGCATTTACAGAGGGTGGCTGGGGGGATGAGGGGGAGAGCTTGGTATTTCAATATAGATTCCCTTTCTTAATAACCACTAACTTTTTACCTTTTTGCCTTTCTACCATAGCTGCGGCACAATTGAGTTGACATTTTCAAGGCACTTCCATCCGTATCTTCCAGATCTTGGAAAATGTTAGCCAACATTGCATAATTGCCATCATTTCGTTCCACTTCTAAGTTGCAGGGCTGCGTGCCCCCTCCCTCACTCCAGTAAAAACAATGTATTAATCTCTCAATTTACCTTTTTTTCTTTTCAAGGTGTCTTTAAAAAAACAAAGAAAGTATTGTTGCCTTCTTTGTTGTCGTTTCAAGTTTGCTAATTCAATTAATTAAACCTTTCAAGCCAAGAATCCGCTGTGAGTCCTGGAGAGCTTCCTCCTGCTTGATTCTGCCCCAACATTGCTTTCAAGAGGCAGACTCCGTTCACTTCCCAAAGCAGGTCCCCAAGGGGTTCAAACCCCTACCAAGCGGATTCTTCTTTCTTTCTTTCATTCCTTCTTTCCCTGCAAGGGGAGTGGAATGAGGCCTTATTAAATTCCTACAATTGAATTCGCTTAAATTCCCTCCAAGTACGATATTTTGCCTGACAAGCTCTGTCAAGAAAAACGGCTTTCGTCTCACTAATTAAGACATTTCTTTTGACAGGCTGGATTGTGTTTAAGCTCAGTGTGTTGTACACAAGCTAATAATTTAATGTTTTTTTTTCTTCTTCCCCCAATGCAACTAAATATGCTATAGCCAGAAACTGTCAAAATAACAGAAGATTCAAACTTTGGTTTGAGTTTTGAAGAAATGCAAACCCAAAGCAGTGAAAGATACTCCTCTGGGTTGTTGGCTCTGCCTCCCTTTATCTAAAAAACATGATGGGAAAGGCTTCCAAACTTTGCAGCTTCTGGCCCTCTCCAGATGCACTGAGGCTCTGGTTTCCAGATGGACTTTTAAGGCAGCCTGGCCAAAGCTGGCTTGGGATGGTGTGAATGGCCATCTCAACAGCGATGATCCATGAGATTAGCTCTTCTCTTCAGGGAAGACCCTTCATTTCAGGGCTAGACAGAGATGTCCTGAGGCTTTGATCAGTTAAGTTCTCAATATACTTTATTTTTCAGACCCACATCATTTCCATCTTATAGATTCTGCACCGGCTCTCAATTGTGATCACAACGATATATGGCGGTCAGGTTGCGATAAGGCTGAGCCAAACAAACTCGTTAGGGAGCTATTAAGCCAGCAAGACTCCGCTCGTGGCCTGCTCATTCCTTCCTGCCGTAGAATGCCGTTGAATGGTTGACACCTCATTTCAGGCCACTATGCTACCTCTTATCATCCATCATCTTGGTGCTTCCTCCAGGGGCTGAAAGGAATGCGCAGAGCGCACCCCAACAACTCATTCCCCCAGAAGAGCAACCGGTGAGGTCAGTAGGGCTGAAGAAGAGTGAGGGGCCCACCAGGTTGGTTGGTCCAGTGGGCCAGCCCAGTCCCAATCCTGCTCTGCAGCCCTTACCCCAGGGCCCCTAGCATTCCTGTGGCCTTAGTTCTCTTCTTCTTCTTGGGGCTTCTTAGTACTGTGACCCTTGCCATCTTCTTCCTCCTCCACCTCTCTGCTCTCCTCTCTTCTTGTAATCTATCTTCTCCACTTCCAACTTGCAATTCTTTTGCCTCCTCACTTTTTCCCTTGGGACTGAACATCCCCTCCATTCAGTGCCTCTTTCTTGAATGAGGAGCCCTCCTACGTTTCAACCAGGTCCTTAGAATATGGTGGATAATCAAATGAAATGAAATGAAATGAAATGATGAAATGATCTCTTGATGGAGAACATGCCACAATCTGCAGAAGATTTCCTCCAGATGCTGCAGCCAAAAGCCCATCTTCTTTGGAAGACTCCCATCCAGCAGATGGACAGGACCTGCATTCTGGATGGGTTGGAAGGAGAGGCAAGTGAGAAGGGCTTCCTTGCATATTTGCTCAGAGTAGACCCTTGTCTTTCTGCTCAAAGATTCCAGACAGGTTAACAACAACAACAAAAAATTAAGCAGAGATTATTGAAGTCATAACAAAAATCCTCTAAGAGCCAAAACCGGAAGCAGGAAATGCCACTTTGCAGGTTTTTAGAATGCCAAAGGAAGTGGGAAACCCTAGAGGGCACCCTGAGCTCTGGGGGGGGGGGGAGGGCAATTCTGCAGGGTCCCCCCCCTTCTAGGTTCTAGAAAGAGGAGCCTTGTGTTTTTTTCCCCTTATAAAAAAATCTGGCCATTCTGGAAAGGGCTTGGGCTTTACGCTGAAGTCAATACATGTAACACTTCCCACCTGTTCCTAAAATTATTTTACATTATTTTGTGTGTGCCTGTTTGAAAATGAATCAATAGAAGTATTTTGCTTTTGAGAAACACCAAACCCTTCCTACCCATGCCAGCTTTTTGCCTCTGTCTATGGAAAAAGAAATAATTGGCATCAGAAAAACTTGGATGATTGACTTTTTTTTTTTTTTTTTTGCTATGATATGATGTGTCAAGGAGTTCCCAGCAGCCAGCAACAAATTTGCCTTAACTCTTACAGCTCCTGGTTAATTATGTGTCTTTGTGTTTCCTCTGATGAATTTCATTGTGCTGGGAGGGCAACAGCATGTTTCATTCTGCATCTCAGCTGCTCCGTGGCAAGGGGCAATGCCACAACAAGGGCCCTGCCTCCATGACAGGTGCTGGAGCCCACTTTTCTGCTTTGAGGTGATACCATTGTCCATTAATTAAAAGCACCATTTCTAAACTGGGAACAAGATGAAACGCTGACCTTCTGAACCCAATTGTAGAAGAAACACCCCTCCAAGTTAACAGTGAATATTTCCTCCAGTTCAGTTACAATCTTGATGCTCTTAGAGTTTGTACAAGTATTTTCTGTAGGGATGCATGACAATAACCAGTTTTGTCCATGTCTCATTCCGTGATCCTGCAAAATCTGTTGAGCTTGACAATGTTTTATAGTTCACAATAATGTTTGTATGCATTTTGGTACCTTGTTCCTTAAACAAACATTTTGGTTTGCAGTTTTGACTACCATACAGATGGCGTGTACCATGGCTTTCATACAATGCATTCTTCTAAATTATTTTCATGAATATATGTGGTTTTGTATGCTTCCATTCTATACCTTTTTTAAAAAAAAATAGTGATGCTCATTGCAGAATGGGGAGAGTTCTGAGCAGTAACGTAAGCCTTGGCCTGTAAGCCTTGTGAAGTTCCTGTTGGCTGCTGGCATCCAAATTTAGCTTCTTCTTTTCTTCAGCTGGAAGAAGTTACATTATGGAAAAATGCTTGCAAATCTTAGCTGTGTCACACCTTATTAGTCATACAAACACTTAGAAAGCAAAGGGAAGAAATGCAGCCTTCCACAAATGTGCAGAGGGAGGTTATTTGCCTATTGATAAATGAAAAAGTATCACTCTGAAGCTTCTCCAGATTTATTTCGGCTCAAACTGGACCAGGTTTTAGAGCCTTATATTCTGTGAACAGTGCAGTTTTCAGAAGGAGGATTATAGGCAGTTTTGAAAAGCAGTGGAATAGAAAACTTATGCTCCAAGTTGGCAAAATCTTTAATTCCCCTCCACCCAGCTGCTCCGTTAGGCCTCAAGTCTATCCTGGCATGGCATTTGTCTCCTTGGGAGAAGTTCTCCAACTGCCAGCATTGGCCGAGATCACACGCAGGTAAATGAAGCCACCAAGCTCCAACAATTAAGTAGGTTGTGGATGTGAAAAAGGCTTCTGCTTGGACTTTGAGGCAGAATCTACAGAGAACAACAGAAAGGACCGTGGAGGTCTTCTAGTCCAACCCTCTGCTCAAGCAGGAGATCCTATGCCATTAGTTGCCCAATGTTTTCTTAAAAACTTCCAGGGTTGGAGCACCTACAACTTCTGGAGGCAAGCAGTTCCACTGATTAATCATCCTCATTGTTAGGAAGTTTCTCCTTAATTCCAGGTTGCTTCTCTCCTTGATTAATTTCCATCCATTACATCTTGTCCTGCCTTTAGGTGTTTGGAGAATAGGTTGACCCCCTCTTCTTTGTGTCAGCCCTTTAAATATTGGAACACTACTATCGTGTCACCCCATATCCTTCTTTTCTCTCAGTCTGGAGTTTCCTGCTCTGCCCTGCCCAGCACTGAGCATAATGTCTCATTTTTCTGGGTTTGAGGACCACCTGATACCCCCCAAATGCACTTGAACGATTGAGTAGCCAAAGGTGTTTTGCACTGAGCAGGGCTCTGGAGACAGGGAGAAGAATGAAGACTCTTCCAAGCTGGGCCTTTTGAAATTTGGGTTGGCGTCTTCTAAGCGTCCTTCAAAGTTCAACAGGGTTCTTCTGCATGAATTGCTCAGAAGGAAAGTCCTCTTCAATATTTGAGGGCCCCTTCTTTCTTCAGGACACCGTGCCAGGTCTAAGGAGACTCCACAATAGGAGGTTTGCCCATTAGCAAAGGGCATTCTTGGCTGCTCTCCTTCACATGGCTTCTTACCTGAGGCTACTTTCTTTTAATCAGAGCCATTCATCACAGAGCCTCTCCTGGATTTCACTGCCAGCCCTTCTCTTCTGTTGAAACCGAAGAAAGTTGCAGCTCCAGTTTTTTTAGGTGTGAAAAGATCCATGTATGTTGAATGAGGTATTTGTTTTATCTGCACTCCTTCTCTTGCCATCTTCCCCTACAAATTCCCAGCCCTGGGAGAAATCCCTGCTTTCAGGATCCTTGACAGGTGCAGCTTCTTCTGTTAGAGGATGCCTGGAAGTGATTCCAAGCACTGAGTTCTCCATCTGGTTATGGAAGCCCATCTCTCATTGCCAAATCCCGTTAGGGTGGCCTCCCTTGATGGAGGACCCTGCCCAACCTCCAGCTGGCCACAGATACGATTTCCCTCCTTGTTCTCACAATATCCAGGAATCCTAGACTGCCTACTGAAAAAAGATAGAAAGTAAGACAGGTCCCAACAGTGCTTTTTCAAGAGGCAATTGGCCTTTCTTTGATTTCTCCTTGAAGATGTTTCACTACTCATCCAAAAAGCTTTGTCAATTCTGACTTCAGTTCTATCAGATCTGAAGAAGCTTCTTGGATGAGAAGTGAAATATCTTCAAGGAAAAACAAAGAAAGGCCAATTGCCTTGACCTGGATGACGGAGAATCTCCATAGACAAAATAAGACAGGGCTGAAGAGAAAGAGGCTGCACACCTTTGATGCTGTGTTCTGAGAGAAGAAAAGCGCACATTCGTTTGGTTCCATAATACTGCAAGAATAGGCGTCGGTGTGGAGCAACTGACCAGGTGCCTCCTGTTATTCAGGACTTGGGGAGTGAGTAGCCCAATCCTTTTGTGCCTTTTCTAATGTCCTACATTTTCCTCCCTTTCCTTCTACAGCTTCTGAAGGCAGAGCGATTGCTGCAGAGCTCAGGGAGCCATCAGTCTGGCTTGCAGAGCCACTGTGGAGAAGGTCCAGTCAGGGGAATTTTGCTGAAGAAATGTTCTGTATATACTTTGTGGGGGGAGAACCCACCCATTTTGACATTGCCCTGAGCCATGGCTGGTTAAACAATGGTTTATGGAACAGTCCCATTAATAATTGGCTGGGCTCAAGCCACACGCTCTTCCAGGAATCACTTTATAATCTACGGCTCGCTCAGTTCATAGAAAATGCTGACCTGGAGCAAAACAAGACACAATATGGTTTAGCATAACATGTTAATACAGTCCCTGAATAAATAAAAACACCCTTTTGCTTATATTCAGGCCGTGGGGCCTGCATTGCCTGCTAAGCCGTGGCAAAAATTCCAGTGAAAGCGCTTAGCAAATTAAAGGCAAGATCAATTGATTAAATCTAATTTTAACCAACTAAGAAGGTGCCCCTGGTTAATTGGAGAGAGGCTGCAGATGATTCCCTTTCTTTGCAGGTGAGGAATGCTGTTTCGATACGATGCCTCTTTGGGCAAATATGGGCTAAGATGCTCCTGATTTCCCTAAAATGTGCCTCTCATACCAGGAAGGTAACGCCAAAAGCCAGATCAATTCATTCAGGGTGTGTTCATTTGTGTGCGAATGAAGAGCGAGTGGCGGCAGTGAAGCTGATGGACCAGGAGTAGAGATAGCCCAGGTTCTGGTTCTCCCTTAGATACAGAAGCTGCCCTCTTTCCTAGCCCTGGACTACCACATCTGCCTTTCAACCAGCATTGGACCAGCATTTTAGACTGTAGTGCATCATCTTCAATCAGGAACCCTTCATCTTACAGTGGATTGATTCCAAGTAGCCCTCATCAAAAATTGTGCCCCCTTGTCCTGCTTTTGTGTGATAGGAAGGAGTTATGGTGTGCTATCAGGATGCTCAGACACAACCTTCAGGAGTATCCAGTGCCAATCCTTCCTGTCCTATTGCTAGGAATACGCCATGGGTGGGAGCCTCTAAGACTCAGCTGAAATCTTCAAGGCCTTTGAGGTGAATAAGTGAAATGACTTCCTTCGTCTTCCTTAATCCCCTTTCATCCTTTTTCTCTTTTGCCCCATCACTTTTGATGCTCCCCATGTGAGTTCTGCATGGGTGCCCTTTCTGGGGCCCAAATATTCCTGCAAACTACAACCACACAACTCCATCTCACTTTTGACATTTTCTCAGCAAAGGTAAAAGCTGGAGGGGAGGGGGTTACCAGGGAGGTGATCTCACTTGCCCCCCAAATGGCTGCTGCTGGTTGGTGAGATTTTGATTTCCACTTTCCTGCAATATCCACCATGTTGGAGATGACCTTCTCCGCCTGCCTGTTAATGGAGAGGAAGCGCCTGCTTCAAGGTCATCACAGCCACTTGGTGTGGACGGAGAGAGGATTAGAGTCTGGATGCCCCCACTTTCTCCATGCCGAGCTTCTCCCTCCTCTTCCCTCCAGGAGTCTTGGGCTACAGCCCTTTTCCTCAGCTCCTCTAAAGCCTGCAAAACATGGCTTCGGTATCTGGAAGAAAGAAGGGCTGCCACAAGATAAATTTGGGGAGAGGTGGTGAGAGATTTGAGCGCCTGAAGTGCTTTTAAATTGCTGCTTAAACAGATGTAACAATCTTGTTTGACAACCCAACCATAAAAACCTCCTTAATAACGCTGCTCGTTTGTATTCCAGATTGGATTAATAGATATAAATATTTCAGGGATTAAACAGGCTCTCCCTGCCGGCAAGAGCAAATCTTCACAGGATGCATGGAAACAGTACAGGAACCCTGCCGATAGATATTCCAGCAGTTTCAGGAGTTGTGTTCTTCGAGCAGGCTTCCTTCAAGACAAAAACGCTGTAAATTCAAGATTGTCCCTGAGCTGCATCACAGAATTCGAAAAGACTGCATTTTTCCCCTTCTGAATAGTGATGCAAGCAGCTACCGGAAACTTTACAGTAGAGGATGTTGGTCCCGTCATTTGGCCCAGAGCCGGAATGGGCCATTTTGCGTCTCTCTCACTCTACTCACATCGAACCCTCCGTTGCTACCGAATTGCAGGATTTCTTGCTTTGGCGCCTCTCCCCATCAAGCATGATCACCTTCGCATGATTGCAGAGGATGCTGAACTAGTTCCCATCGTAGATAGAATGTCTTCCGTCCCTGAGGCTAGCGTCCTCAGAAGAGGCTTCAAGGCTTGGCAAAAGGAGAGGTTGGAAAACCCAACGTAGGCTAGGACTCCTGAGCAAGCAAAGCATGCAGAAGACATGCTCAGGGCTCTGGTTCTACCGCAGTCCCTGCAGTTAAGCAACCGGAAGAGGCCAGCCAGCATCTCGATGAAGTAGGACCGAAGGTAAATTCAGAGCCTGGAGGTACTTCAGTAGCAACTAGAAAAGGAAGAGCAAATTGGCAGGAGAAAAAAGGGAAAGAAAATGTATCGGCATGAAGCAAAATGTCAAGAATACTTGATTAGCAAAATTTTGCACATAGAATCAAAGAGAAGGAATCTGCTCAGTTTTATTGAGCATGTCGAGAACAAGAAAAATAGTCGGAGGCATAAGATGCATCAGAGTCAATCAAAGAGAGATCTTCACTTCAGCCCCAATATGGGTTCACTTGGTTTTTGTTTTTTTAATCCAGTTGAGTTGATCTGTTGGGCAGCGGAGAGTGGATGATGGCCAAAGTCTTAGGATTTTCTGTACCGCCCCCATCTTCCATCTTGTCTTCCTGGGAGAGTGGAAATGGTTCACGAACAAGCAGAGGATGATGCGGATAATTTAACAGGCTGTGGCAGCATTTTATCAAAATTATTTATGATGGAAATTACGGTCATCAAATATTCATCCCTTCCTTTGCTCATGCAATATGGCTAGGGAAGACGTGTTTTTCTCAGGCCAGCCAGGCAGGGAGGAAGGGCTCTAAGCTGCTTGACTGCCTTGAGCAACACTGCAAATTTTGAAGTTAGCAAAGTGGGGCTGATAGGAACGGCAATTCTCCACTTTCCGTGCCAGAGAATGGGGACCTTCCACTCTCCTGAAGATGCGTGTTGGAGGAGGTTGCCATTTTGAGTGACCGAAAGGAGCAAGAACCGAGTGCATGGCTGACAACAGAACTAGGAACTAAAATCTTTGCAGCATCATCATAGGAAGGCTTTAACATGCCCTTTACTTTCTCTCTCCATGCCAATGTTTTAAACAAAGAAGTGGTATTTTTTTAAAAAAAACCTGTCCCTGCCTCATCTTGTTTATTTTCAATACCTTGCTTGCATTAGCGTTTCTCAACCATGGCAACTTGAAGAGACATGGACTTCAACTCCCAGAGTTGAAGCGATGGTGGCTGGGGAATTCTGGGAGTTGAAGTCCACATTTCTTTGTTGCCACGGTTGAGCAGCACTGCCTTGGACTATGCTACCGAATAAGCCGTTGTGTTGAAGTGTGCTGGTGATGAAACGGAGCTGCCTCTGTTTCTATGGCTCCTGGTATTCTTGGCCAACCCAGAGTCTCAATCTTTGCAGCTTGTAGGACCTACCTGGTTCCCAGGGCCAAATCTGCTCAGCATGGATGGATGCGTTTAGACCTTTCCAGATGGATGGGAGGCAGCAGGTTTTCTGTATGCCTACTCTGCCTCTGAAGACACTGCACGCACAGTGGGCCATGGATAGTCTCTGCCCCACTTTGGGGCCTTGCATCCCTCCCATTTTCAGCAGGACATCTGTTGTTGACTGGTCAAGCTCCAAGGCAGGACAAAAGGAAGCCCTTTGTGGCTCACTGCCTCTCAGAGCTCCAGAGAAGGATATAGGCCAGGGGTGAAAAGTTGGCTCCCAGCTCAGCTGTCTTTGGCAGAATGTCACAGGGGCTTGGTGTGGCGTGGATAAGCCCCCTCTAAATGCAGAGGCTGGACAAGTCCCCTAAAATTCTGTGACTCTTACAGCCCCACACGCTGAGCCTTTATAAACCCATCCAGAGAACTAGGGTTTGGGGGTGTCTGTGGCTACAATTTGAAAAAGCACAGGCAGCTCAAGGATTACCAACCCCGAGTGATTTCTCAAGAAGGCTCATTTTTACACAAAAAATATTTGACCAAGGGGATCAGGAGAATTGAAAAGGCCAGACACAATGTGGAATATAGAATCATGGGGCTGGATGATAACGTGGGAAAGAAAAGAAGTGGGTTCAAATAAAATAATGGGGAGAAATGGGGGTTTGATGTTTAATTTGAGGGACACCAAATATTTTAAAGGACAATTTCACTCACTAGGTTTTTGTTGGGGTTTTTTTTGGCAAAGAGATTCTTGAGAATTTTATCTTTTCGAATTCTGATACTATCTTCAATCAGTAATTGCTGGATTCCTCTGTACTTATGGGCGTATTTGCCTAGGGCAGCAGGCAAGAGCAGGCGCCTCCTCCAGTCCCTTCTCCAAGTGCACATTTTTAATTCTTTATTTCTGCTGCCTCTCCTTGCCTCCCTCCCTGGATCTGCCTTCCCCACAACCTTGGAGGCAGCAGGGAGGGTCAGGCTGTTGACCTGATGGCGAATCCCATCCGCCAGTCTGAAGGGCTTTGTTTGCTCATTCAGCCCCAGCCTCGGAATCGCTGGCTGAGTTAACATTACATGTGTCGCCCCTTTCATCTACCAAATGTTGCATCTTGGGCTCCATCGGCCTCTGGATAATAGAAGCCCGGGTTTGATTCACTCTCTGATCTCGCCTCAAACATCGCTCTGTCAATTTGCTTTCTAAGGAGGCACCGCCACGACCCAGTGGGAATACGTGTCTTTAATTTGTCCTTTCACCTACTCTTACACACTTAGAACATCCGTTCCCGTCTCTCCCACTCAGCTCGTCTGCATGAAAATGAAACAATCCTCCCCATCGCTCGAGTTTGTGCGGTTGATATTTTCATGCAATTTGTTGTTGCAGACTAGATCAAAACCAATGCTTTTTGGGTTTTTTTTTTTTTTTTTGCTTATGCAAGGATTCTCTGTCAAAGCAATGTTGCCTTGTCTCTACTTGAGTCAGCCAGGCAGGAAGGAGATTTTCAGAGCTCTCCACAAGCGCTGAAGAGCTGGCTTGGATAACAATAGGCGCTGTGCAGGAGAGCCTTAAGGGTTGAGTCCTCAGAGCCACAAATAGGCCCCACCGTTAGATATGATCCAACCCCCCCTCCCCCCCAGTGAAATCTCTCCCGAAAGGTGGGAGACGGAGGATGCTTTTGCCAGATTTGGGGAATGGTCTTCTCTCTTTCCAACAACTCCCTTCAGGAGAGGATTTTTGAGGTGCCTCTGAAAAAGAAAAGAAAGAATGTGAAATTGCAGCTGCCAGTTCTTTAGCTGGTGGCTTATGCTGTAATTATGATTATGATGATTATTCTGGTTCGCCCCACAGTCAGCCAGATGTTTGGACTGGATTTGACCTTTTTATCCACTTACTCGTTGCTTCCATCCAGTCAATAAATCCATGCCCACAGTAGCTCCTTGTTCTTAAGAAAATAGGGCTGAAGACTAGAAACAGTGGCAGAATCAAGGCGGAGTGAAGAGCCATCAGGGGATGCCTTCACCCCCTCAGAGCATCCAAAGACTCTCTGATATAACAGAAGTGGGTTTTGGAGTCCTTTTCAGGAGGATCCAGCAGCTGGCCTTGCCCTCTGCTCCCTTCTAAGGAGATGAAGGAGACAAAGGGACCATCTTCTGGGCAGCGATTTGGCCAGGTGTGACCTTCTCACCAGGAAAGGCACCATCGGCAGTGGCTACTAGGCATCAGGCCTTCTCAGCTCTCAGGCTGATACCACAAAATGGAGACGGCAATATCCAAAACAACCTTTTGTAGGGAGAGTCTGAAGGTCAACGCTGCCTTTGCAGGTGATGCTGCTGCCTTGGCATCTGCCAACTGGCCTGTCAAGTCGGACTGGCCTCCCGAAGCAGAGCAGGCCTTCACTTCAGAGAAGGGGAGCCGAGGAAAGAAATCCTTTTCACAATGGAGCCTCGCCAGCTGCTTAGTCCATCATAGGTAGACTTTGAAGCTTAATAGCTTGTCTTCTCCCACCAACTACGCCTGAGAAATGGGATCGCCCAGGGACGCCTATCGAATTGTTATCAAAAACATTTCAATTCAGATTTTGACAGCTTCTGCGGGAACGAGTTTCTTCAGGCTAGAGTAGAGACCAGAGAATTGGACTCCATAACTTTCCACTCAAGGTATGGATTTCCTGTCAGGAAAAATAAATCCATGCCTGAATTCATCTACAATTAAAGCATCTGGATTGCCTTTTGCATCTCTTAGTTCTTCGGTTTTCATTGTGAGCACAGAAAGGGAGATTCACAAAGGTATTGCGGTATCAGAGACCACTCTGCTTTTCGAGAATTAATTTCTTCAGAATGGCTAACATTGCCATGATGCTTCTTTCAAAACGATGCTGTTTGGGGGTGTTTAAAAAGTCACTTTGCAAGGGAAGGATCACAGGCGCAGATGCCACGTGCCACGTTTCTCAGCCTTTGATGAACGCGTCGCTTTCCAGGAAAGACGTGGCATGAAGGCCTCAAAGGATGCTTGAAGTTGAGCAGGCTTCTAAATTTCTTCGTGATCTCAGCTTCCAGACACAAGGGAATCACACTGTTGGGCCTGGTTTTGCACTGTGCTATTGAGTGAAGGATACGTATATAACTTTAGTCCATGCAAGCGGTAAATTGCGTTTGGCTTGATACGATGCAGGGATGCAGGCATCCTATTCTGTAAATCACGATTTGCAATCTGTATTTACCAGCTTAGCCAGACATACAGGCCAAGACCTAATGTACAAATTGAGGCAATTCTCAAATTATTCAGCATTAAAAGGCTAAAAACCACGAGCTGTGTGGCCTTGGTTCAAATCTCAATACATTATTATCTGGGGAAAGCGATTAACTTTGTCAGCTCCTGAGAATAGAAATCCTTACCCAGTGTAGTTATTATACACTTAAAGGTGCCTGTCCTGTCTTTCTAATGCTCAAAATCCAGACATTGAAAGGCCTCAAAGCCAAACACAATGAAAGGAGCAATGAAAACCAGACCATCCTCTTCACACAGAACAGCACCTGATGTGGCCATTTGAGTCGGAAGGGGTGATGATGAATGGTGTTTTCATGGTGGCCGAGTTGAGGCCTTCCGATTCATCAGTCTAAATTGCTGCAACCTGACACAGTTTGAGCAGGAGCAGGAAGCATCCTTTTCTACTGTCGGAGTGCAGATTTAACACAACCACCTTATGTTGCCACAAATTCTTAGCAATCTCTCTTTAATTCCGGTTTCCCTTCATTTGTGGTTCTCAGTGACTGCTGCTTCCTAAGTACTGTAGAGCCACGCATCACAAAAGTCTCCCTGAATGGCCTCTAGGATGCTTTTTGAATTCTTCAATGAGGTGTGATTATATGGCGGGCAGATGCCACCCACAGCTTGAAGGTCTTGGCCAGGGCTTCTGCTGCCTGCAGGCGTGTTCAGACACTGCAGGAATGGAGATTTGGTCTGTTGATCTGCAACGGCATGTGCCGATGACCTTGGGAGACAGGAGGAAGAACCACAGCCTGGACAACCGACTACTGAAAGGGATGCCTCAGCCCACAGAAGAAGACAAGAGGTGGAAGCCTCTCTGAAGGGACCCTTCTTGGTTTTGTAAAAGGAGAGGAGGAGAGAAAGTCTCGTGAGACTGATGTTAACCCTTTGAGGTAGTCCAGACAAGAAGCCCAACAATGAATCCTAGCTGTATTTTTATTGCAAGGTTCTCAGAACCTTCCTAGACTGCCCAAAAGAAATGGATGTCCAGTGAATTGTGCAGGTATTCCATTTGTCAGTCTCCAAGCTAGATAGGGTAGCCTTGAAAAGCACTGGCAAAAACCCTGAGGTTGTCACCAGCACAAACACCTGGTTTGCTAGCTCCAAGTAACCAAGGCAGGAGAGTTCTAATTATCTAGGGAAGTGCTAATTATCTAAGGTATTTAAACTATAAATATAGGAAGCTGGGACCGGCTTTTTACATTTCCTCCCTAAGCAAAACTCTCTCCCTCATCTGTCCTCTCCCTCTTTCTCTTTTCTCCCCAGCTGTCCAAAAGCTCCACCTTCTAAACAAAATCTGGATTCCACAACCTTATTCTTATTCCTGATTCCTTCCGAAGAAATAAATTTCGGGATAAGTGGCAAAAAAAGAATGGTCCTCCCCCCCTCCTCCCAACATCCCCTGCCAAGTTTGTTGGCAAAAATACTTGTGGCCCCGAGTCAAGGTTACCCTCCTCTCTCTCTTCCAGGAAGCTGCAGTTACCCTTTCCCAACCACAGAGGAAGGAGCTGGAGGTACCAGCACAAAAGAGCTCCACCCACACCCTGAATCATTATCCTGGTGTGAATGACAGTTGCAAGTCCTTGGCTTGACAGGGCAGGTCACAACCCTTCACCTTGAGCTTTCCCACGTGATCTACGGAGATCCACTCTCCAGAACCCGAATGCAGATGAAACCGCAGGAAGGGAAGGAGACCAGAGGAATAAAAACACCAGCCAACCCAGCATTTTGCCTTGATCTTGCCTTACTGTGCTTTTGCAGAGCCATTTCGTCTCCTGTTCCTGTCAAACAGGGAAGAACTCCTGGGATCACACTTGCTCGGTGCTGCAGCTTTACAGCTTGGGAAGAAAAGAAAAAAAGAACCCAACTGCAAAAGGGAACTTCAAGTTCCCTTCACTTCCTTCCAGTGGGTTCCCTGCGGGTCCCCAGGGTACAAAGGGCCTGTAGGACACAAAGGCAGGATCGGATTTAATCATCACCCTCCCCAACATTCATCGGTCTGAGTTAGCAGAACAGGCCAGGTGAGCGGGCTTGGATTGGAGAAGACTCACCAAGTACAAATAATAAGGGGACCAACTTTTTTACAATGAGAAGGAGGACACAAATAGATTGAAGAAAAAAAAACATAAATACAAGAAACTGAAACAATAACATAAGCGGATAAACTTGTAAATAAAATTATACATATTTGGAAATTATTAAATAGATAATGAATTAATAAAACATGAATTATTGT
>JANHFM010008255.1:0-10117 GCA_032468115.1 Grayia smithii
CCGTTGGCGGCTATTTATACTAGCCGCCCCTCATTAACATCAACCAATACACACTTAAGAAACTCCCGCCAGAATTAAAATTGTGCCTCCACCAATCAGCGAACACACCCGTAAGTATGGGGGACTCGTCCCGCTCTTTTTAAGGATTAACAGAACTATGGCAGCATGTCACTCATTAAAAAAATTGAGAACAATGTCCCTGCTGTCCAACCCAGCCCAGCCCCACTGGAACTGATCAATGGATTTCATATTCTTCCCCTGGAAGATAACATGAAGATATTGTATCTAGAAAAGGACATCATCAAGTTTTCCAATGACAGGAAGAAAAGTTGTTCAGACTTCCTTAAGGGAAAAAAAGATGTGTTGTTGATAGGATACTCACTCCCAAGAAGAACAGATAAGCAATTTGTAGACCAGATAAATTAATCAAGGAAAGTATGTTGCTTCCCAGAAGCAAAGATCAAAGATATGACTGAGAGATGTACCAAAATAATTAAGCCCACTGATTATTATCACTTTCTTTTCATAGCTGGCTGGAGAATTCTGGGAGTTGAAGTCCACAAGTCTTAAAGCTGCCAAGTTTGAAGACCTCTGAGTTTGGAGTAGAGATGATATTCACATCTATACTTCCAATGAAAAGTCAACAACCAATGAGGGAATAGTGGATTTTAGACATAAACCACTGCTTGGTGCAGTTGAGAGTACTTTGGATTCCTAGATCACAGTCTAAATACTCACATGAAGGACTTCTAGCAGAATAGGCTATAGTTCACAAGAACTGGAGAAAGTGTGTTTGGAAAAGAACTTATACAGAGGGCTTTAAACTAAAACTGCTAGGGAAGTGAGACCAATCTCTAGGGCCTAATCTCAAGCAAAAATTTAAAGCAACCAATCAGATTATGAAAAAGGGAGTGGTGAAGGTACGGGCACATAGATATAAAAATAGCAGATGTAAGAAGCAATACAATATCAGCCATAAGAGGCTCAGATACCTATACCCAAAGTAAGGGGAAAAAACAGGATGAACTTGAACTTTCTTACTACATGAGGGAAGGTACAATATTGTTGCCATTGGTGAAACTTGATGGGATAGAATGCATGATTGGAACATACTGCTAGAAGGAAATTGAGTTTGATAATCCCTCCCTAGAAAGAATGAAGAGAACAGCAATAAAGATGATAAGAGAACTGGACACTAAAACATACCATGAATGGTTAAGGGAACTCAGTATCTCTAGGTATCCTGACAAAGATTAGGATTAGGGCTGACATGATAGTTCTTATGATACTTAAGGGCTCTTATAGAGCAGCTGAGGCTAGGCAAGAAGCAATGGGTATGAAGCTTGTCAGAGATCCAACTTGGTACTAAGCAGAAATTTCCTGACAGTGAGAAGAATTAATCAATGGAATAGTTTACCTCCCAGAGTTCTAGGTGCTCCATCACTGGACATTTTCAAGAAAAACTGGACAACCATTTGTTTGGGATGATATAAAGTTTCCTGATTTGGGTAGTGGGTTGGACTAGAAGGTCACCAAGGTCCCTTCCAGCCCTATGATTATATTTTATACTTTTTTATTTATTTGTTTCACTCATAAGCTTTAAATATTCCTAAATATGGTAATGTTTCCTCTGATGTTTATAGATTCTAATGTGATTGCGGCTTTTAATGAATTGGTCTAAGGGACCTGACTTTTAGTATACCCTACCTCTCTCTCTTTCTTCCAGTCTCTTATGAAATGTAATGTTTAAATTACATGTAATTAGTACAATTATGCCTAAAATTAATCAAAACTAATATTTTATGATTGTATGCAAAAGGAGTTTTGACAAATTAATATTAATATCTTGACGCAATGGGTTTGAAGCAAGGAAGAGGTTTTTTTAAAGACTTTTAACATAATTACACCTTGATCTTTTTTTCTTGCATACCAAGACAGATAAGAATTTTTGCCTATTCAGTTCCTGTACTTGACTTCATTCTTTTGTCCATCGGTTAAAAACCATCATACTGTGAATTCCAAATGGAAGCTAACATTGAGCAAGAAATAGGAGGAGATGGGACCTCATAAATTTTCACGTAGATTTCAGTTAAATTTAGATGAGCTGGACCTTGATCTTCTGCCCCAATGTTGTGCCTATTTCAAAATTGATCGTGCCATCAGCACTATCCTTTCAGGTCACTATTCTTCACCATTCCAAACTTAATGGATCTCTATAGCTTTGTAGTGCAAATTAAAGATTGCCTCTTTCTTGGAGCATCTCATCCTGTGTAGCATTCCCCAAAGCAACTATTAAAAGCTCCATAACGCTGATGTTAATGAAAGAAACAAGAAAGGAAATCAATATCATTACAGCATTCCATACAGCATACCAAACAGCAATCTGATAGAAGAAAATGGTCTACTTTCCAAGATGTCCAAACAACACATTTATTTGGTTGGGTCAAATATGTTTATTTATGGGGTTTCGTTTTCTTAATTTTATTCATAGGCTTATGTTGACTAGTGTCTCAAGAGTGTACTTTTTAATTAAGTTGGCAGGGGATGGGGGATGGGGTGGAGGAAAAGAACTTGTCTTGGATTTGGCATCAGAAATCCATTCAGTGATATTAAGATCAACGACAATTGCCACATGTTTCCAGAATTGTACTATAGAATATAGCTATGAAATACAGCTGCTTTTCTGACAGAGCTAACAAAAATATTATTGGTTAAAAGCAAACCAGGTATTTGACTGATAAAACACTAGGATTTAAAATAGTCATATAGATTATAGATTTTAGAACATGGTTTGGAAGAAGAAATAACTCAAGTGCACCTTGTTTATTTTCTTGAAAGGATTTACATGCTGCCCCGAAAACACTAACAGTTGATGACAACATGGCAGTCATTTATTTAATTTTTCCCACCTCCAATATGCCATGAAATAATTTTGATTTGCATACATATCAGCATACATAGCCAATGACTATTTTTCACTATCTAGTCAAGTTATTGCTTCAGAGTGGTATGTTATTTTACTATATCTTGAATAATTTACTTCCCCTAAAAATGTTTAGCAAAGTCAGTTTTGGAGGCAAGATGTTCGGGTTGTTTTCTTGGCAACATTTTTGGAAATTGTTTGCTATTGCCTCCTTCCTAGGGTTGAGAAAGGGTGCAGAGTGTGAAGTCTCCCAGCTAGCTTCAGGATTAAGGTAGGACTAAAAGTAATACATTAATTTAAAAAAAAATACTTTCCCACCCCTACGGATAATCTGTGTCTTCCTCAATCTTCGGTCCTCTTCAGTCTTGGGTCCTCTACCTCACAGTATCTTAATTATTCCTAGCACTGTTCTCTACTGGACAGAAAGCTCTGATATTCTTCCTCATCCAGGCAGAATGAGAGCTCATGCCAATGCTGGGACCATTTTGACCTTTACTTTCCACATCCTTTCTTGTTCTTCCTGCAGGCCCTGGTACGTCTCCAACTATTCATAATCCTTCCTGATGTTGCTGTCACTTGGAACCACTACATCTATCACCACTGCTATCTTCTTGTCTGTGTCTACTACCACAATGTCTGCTTGATTTGCTAATATCTGCTTCATCTTCTGGATATGGAACTCCAAGAGGATCATACCCGTTATTCTCCATGACCTTCTATGAAATTTCCCTTTTGGACTTGGGAGGGTCTAGCCCATACACTGTACAGATACTCATGTACACAGTCGCTGGATATTTGGTTATGCTGTTCTGTGTATGCTGCTCCTTCCTGCATCTTACACCTTGCCACTACATGTTGGATTGTGTTTGAAGCCTCTTTGCATACCCTGCACCTGAGACTATGAAATACTGAAGTATTACAGGGACGTATTTTGAGGAAGCCAATTATGCAACACGCAAGAGAGAAGCAAACCAAAGAAAGTGAGCCCAGGAGAAAGAAAAATGGACATATAGCTCATATAATTTACATAAGCATCATCCACTCTCCATACTTTTCTATACTTGAAAACCATCCTTGCTTCCACAAGTGCCATTCCATTGCCTTTTATTCTTGAAATTTCTCATTTCTCTCTTTTTAAAGATATCTTCAACTCCACCTCTCTCTTAGTCTACCCTTCCTTTCCTCTCACAAAAAAATGCTCCAGGTTTAATTATTCAGCTTGGCTGTAGTAATCTTTAGTTGTTGTTTTAATCTGGTTTCCAGTCTTAAATATAAGCCCTTTTCATAGTCTTAAGGAAGGTCAGTCATAGATAAAGAGAAGATCTCCTTCTTTATCAGCTAAGAATTATAGTTGCAAAGAACAGTCAAAGAGCACTGTGTTGAGATCTTTGAGGATGCAGGGGTAACGTAGGAGCCTATGATTACAGTGTTCATCCAACAAAGACAGGTTAAAAACACACTTTCCTATAACTCAATGGCAATATTTTAATTAAACATGACTCAATAAATATCATTATAATTTAGGGTATCAGCCTAAGTTACTTATACTATTTCATGGAAAAGGAAAAGTGGAGCTATGTGCTCTCCATAATATGGCTAACTCTCCATTCTAAATTAATAGTAATTGATAAAATCATCATCAGTCAATTGCAAAACACAGCTTTACTTGGAAGAGTTACATCTTGTGCTGATATCTTAACACCATTAAACAACAATATCTCCCTAACCCAGGTCCTTGGGAAGAACTCAATGGATGAATAAAAATGCCAAATCCAATCTAAACTTCTGGCTGAAAAACCATAATAATGTAAAATATTACATGGCAAGTACATAAAAAATAAGCAGGCAAAAGAGATAACAATAAGGGTGGGTGAGAGTTGAAGAAACAGAGGGGCCAATTCTGGCAGCACAAGACCAAGCCTTAACAACAAATAAAACAAGAATTGAGAAGTCAGCAATAGATAGCTGCCTCTGCAAAGAAGCTGAAAAAACAATGTACCACCTATTAGTTGCTGCAAGAAGATAACACAGACTGACTACAAACAATGCCATGATAAAGTAGCAACAATGGTACAATGGTACACTGGTGGGACCACAACATAGACAAATAATAAAATGAAGATTATTAAAGTGGTCTGGGACTTTAGAATTTAAACAGACAAGTGCCTGCCATATAACATTTCAGACTTAAGAATAAGAAAGACAAACAAATATGGATAGTGAACATGACAATATCTGAAAACACAGAATTGAAAAGAATGATTAAAAAAAAATCACAAAATACAAAGCAAATAGAGGAAGGACAATTGTGTCAAAGAAAGCAAAGCTAATCTGATAGCAATAGGTTCCTTGGGTGCACCTTGAAAACATTTAGAGCACGACTTAAACACCATTGCCATTGACAAAATCATCAATTGAAAAAGCCCTGCAACAATACTTTTAATATTATTAAACAATAACATCTGCCTATACCAGGTTTTTAGGAAGAAATCAGAAGATGGACAAAAATGCCAAATCTAATTCTGGTTGACAGTACAAACAACCAAATAATAATATCAGTTGATATAAGCTTTACTTTTCTAATTCTTGGTCTCATTTAAATCCATTGCTTGTGGTGAAAGAAAATGTAATTCTGGTGGGATGATTTCCTGCTCCGAAAGATCCATCAGAAATTACAACATACAGTGTTAGGGAGCTAATGTAGTATCCAATGCCTTTATAAATCACATAGAAATATAAATATTTCTTGAACTTGGAGCTTTGCTGTATTACTTGATTGTCCTAGATTCATAACTTCCAGCTTGCTCTTCCATCTCTGATTTGCCTTTTAATCCTGATTCATTCTTTGATCCTGTTTTTTCGTTCCTGTTTTGACCTTTTTTTTTCCAGTACTGTAGCTCTGGGAATGAGTTTTTCCCATAGGCTCTACAAGAAATAGCTTCTCTCCTGGAAGAAAGTAATTTCATTGTAAATAGTAAAGTATTCATCTAAATCAGTGGTTCTCAACCTGTGGGTCGGGACCCCTTTGGGGGTCGAATAACCCTGTCACAGGGGTCACCTAAGACCATCAGAAAACACATATTTCCGATGATTTTAGGAACTGAGACACCACTCCTCTATCCATCTCCAGGCGAGTCTAATAGGTCCTATTTCCAAGTAGGTGCCGTAGACTCTGATTTTCGTTAGATGTGGGCCATTGCGCTTGTGAGAAAGATCGAGGAAACACCTGCCTTTCAAGTGTTTACATTACAATTCATAATAGTAGCAAAATTATAGTTATGAACTAACAATGAAAATAATTTTATGGTTGGGGGTCACCACAACATGAGGAACTGTATTAAAGGGTCGCGGCTGTGGTTGAGAACCACTGCTCTAGATGGGTAGTTAGAAGAGAGTTGTTGAACTTAATATCTGTGGAACAAGAGCAATATTCTACATGAATATTGGAGAGCCTACAAGGTTTTTGAGTGGAGTCTTTGCCCAACACTGTTAGGCAGAAAGATATATGCACGTGCCAGCTTATGGAAAAGACATGTTTCTGTTTCCACAGCTGTGGTTTACCAATGTCTATCTTGCAAGCAGATATGTGTGTAATCTTTTTCACACAATAATTATCTTCTTCTCCACATAATTGTAACGGGAGTAACTTGTGGCAGAGCTGCATACATAACTCTCTGTTAACTGAACTCTGCATTGCATAACGTGTCTCTCATCACCCCATCACTGATCCTTGGAAAGAAAGCATATGCTATTACTGTGAGTGCCAAATATAAAACAGAGATTAAAAAGACAAATGAGCATCCTTTTAATTTTTGCTGAATGTTAATCATCTTGGTGATTGTGAAAGATTTGTGAAAATATTTATTCAACGCTAGTAAAGAGGAATAAGAAAACACTAGCTGCAATGTATATCCGTTTTGTCATTCTTGCATATAATTTAATTTAAGAACTCTGTCAAGTCTGTCATGAAGTGCACACTTAGAAGTATTGGATTAATTGGTTTCACATTTTGTGTAAAGATTTTTGGGGGTGTGGGAGAATAGTCCAGCTACTACCTCAACAATCTGAATGGGAAAAAAAGGGGAAGGGTAATGGAAAAAACAAAACTGGGAGTGCAGAAAAGTTTTTCCTCCTGTTTCTTTGTATTTTACCTTCTTTTGAATCTTAATACAATTTATCGAAAAATATTCTTAATTGCAAACCATGTGTAAATGTCTTTGTAACTTAGAGAGCTGTGGTGGCGCAGTGTTAGAATGCAATATTGCAGGCTAATTCTATTGACTGCCAGCAGTTCGATTCTCACTGGCTCAAGGCTGACTGGCTCAAGGCCTTCCATTCTTCCGAGGCTGGTAAAATGACCCAGATTGTTGGGGGCAATATGCTGACATTGTAAACTGCTCAGAGAGGGCTGTAAAGCACTATGAAGTGATATATAAGTCTAAGAGCTATTGCTAACTAATTTGTATTCCCTTTCTGCTGCTTGACTCCAGATTTTAGTTTGAAGTCTGAGGTGAAGACTCCACTCTGAGGCCTAATTCATGAGTTTTTCCTTTTTGAGTTTCTTGAGTATCTTCCTCATATGAGGGTGGCTACTCAGTTGTAAAGCAGGATTACCCGCATTTTTCAGAGTATAAGATGCACTGGAGTATATGACGTACCTTAGTTTTTTGGGAGGAAAATAAGAAAAAAGCTGACTGGGGGGTGGATCTGCCTCCCAGAATGCCCCCAATCAGCTGTTCCCAGAGGTGAATTTTAGCAGCAGATTCCATGGTTATGAGCTCTGTGCCTTGCTTTTTTTTCTGCCTCTGAAAGCCTCCCAAACAGAGCTTCAGAAAATAAGTCTCTGAGGCTTTTTTTCTGAAGTTCTGTTTGGAGACTTCTTTTCTGAAGCTTCTTCCCAGAGGAAGCTTTTTTGCTGAAAAAGAAATCTGCCTCTGCCTCCCTCTTTGCAGCAAACAGCCTGCTTTACTTTCATTTTCGTTTTCAATATAGCTTGACTAGTACAAGAAAAAAAAATCTCCCAGAAATTTATTTCCTTGCTGCAAGCAGCAGAGGCCAAAACAGCAAGCAATGGCAATTGCTGCAGCCTAAAACAGCTGACCGTCGGGACAATCAACATGCTAATTAGGCTGTACTGAAGCTGTTTCTGACTGCTCTAAGGAGGTAAACTGATGGGAAGCAGAGGCCAAAGGGTGGGGGCCAGTGTGTAGGCGAGGCTACATTCGATGTATAAGATGCACCCAACTTTTCTCCCCCTTTTAGGGAGGAAAAAGGTGCATCTTATACTCCAAAAATACGGTAAGTATCTGACTCAGGCAACTGAATTTACTGACATGGAATGGCACTAAAATCATTGTCATTTTTTGTGCCAGACACCAAAATAATTTTACCAGCCTTCTGTATTGTCCACTTTGGGTTACGGGAAAAAGTACTCTACTTGCTCATCACTTTGAATAACAAAATTCACCAATATAAACCACTCTTTTGTGAAACGTGTGCTTTTGACTTCTTAATATCCAATGAAGGGCTTCCTGTTATGACCTGACATATCAAAGTTATTAATTCCTGACTAAGTGGTAATTATTTGCTTTCAGCAAAAGGCCCCTGCCTTATACTGTATGTATAATACAGTATATAAAAAGAAGAAGAGTTTAAGCTTATTAAGAAATAACATGCTTTTCTTGCTAATTGTGTGAACACAATACCATGTAAGTAACACAGATACTCTTTTGTGATTATTATCTTGCTGAGTAAAATAACGATGTATATTACTTCACAGAGTCAAGGTTTAATGATTTACTGTACTTTAAAAGGAGGCTACATTATGTCCTGTATTGTTGTTTCTTTTGCTTTCCATCTTTTTGCTTTTCTTTTTCTTTTGCCTTGAAATACATATAAAACAATAAATGGGGAACGTTAGAAATACGAAAAGGCAAGGCAATTTTCCAAAGGAATATTAAAATATTTACTATATAGGTAGTGGGCTTCATTTAAATACTAGATTTAATTCAAAAGCCTCAAATTTGGGGACAGAATAAATACTGAAAACAGTTTGTTTTGTAGTAAGTATTTCATCAAAACATCTGAAGAAATGGGAATAAAAATTTACAGTTGTCATCAGAGGTGAAATTCAAATTTTTTTACTACCGATTCTGCGGGCGTGGCGTGGCTTGGTGGGCGTGGCTTGGTGGGGTGGCAGGGGAAGCATACTGCAAAATCTCCATTCTCACCCCACTCCAGGGGAAGAATACCGCAAAAGAATACTGCAAAAAGGAGGTAAAGGACAGAAAGACCTGGAGGAACATTGTCCATGGGGTCACAATGGGTCGGACAAGACTTCGCAACTAACAACAACAGGATTTCCAAATAACTACAGTAGCCTCCCATTTATATGGGAGATTAGTCCCTGTCTACCATATCAAGTGCTAATAATTTACGAAGGACATGAAAATATGTTTAGTCATGTATTTGATAGCTTTAAAAATGAGATTATTCCATGTAAAAATCTGGCCCATTATGCCTCTTAATCCAATTTGCTTCACAACTTTGTAGTTTATTCAAATGCTTGGGTTCTTGAGTTCTCTGAGCTTGCTTCTTTTCCTGCAGACATTTCATTACTAGGATAGGTAACATCATGGGGGAATGGGGTAGGCTTGAGTTTCTGATTTGCTATTATTTTGCTTGCTGATGAGCATGTTCAGAAAGGTGTTGCTATTCTTCTCATCTTCTCTTGTGAAACTGATTCCATGCAAGGTGTTGATGCTTTTATGTTGATTCTCAGCTGATCTTTTGAAGAATATGTCTTGTACCTAATGGATCCAAATTATGACTTGTATCTGAGGGTTTACTATTGTTTGCAGATGTTGTATTCATTAGCTCTATCATGACTCCTAAGATGGGTGATGTAGAAAATTAGCACCTATCTCTCTCCTAGAAAAATGAAATACTTTGAGAAATATTAAGAAGGCAGAATATTATATTTCCCCTAAAAGTGAAATAAAAATCTTAAAGGGAGACAGAAACTCAGAGCCACAGTTTCCTGTCCCCCAAAAGATACTAAGCTGAGGCCAGCTTTTAGAAATGCAGATTTCTGCATAGCTCCATGGGAGTCTGACAGCAAGCAATAGAAGACATGCTCTTGCCACAGGAACAGGAAGCTCAAATTGAAAGCCCAGAGAGGGTATAAATAACCCT
>JANHFM010008256.1:16899-29049 GCA_032468115.1 Grayia smithii
AATGCAGACAGTTACTAGTTTGACAGCGATGAGGGAATTATTTGTTTAGCAGAGTGATGGCGTTCGGGAAAAAACTGCTCTTGTGTCTAGTTGTCTTGGTGTGCAGTGCTCTATAGCGTCGTTTTGAGGGTCGTTTTAAGTTAATTTTGTAACTTAAATCATCTTAACAGTTCCTATTCTATTCCTGATTTGTTCACTCATAATGCCTCTGTATGGTCATTGTAATTTGCATATAAGACTTCAATAGTGTCTCCATCTTCTTCTCAACAAAAAGTTTTTGGTCTCTCCTTGCCATAGAAACTCTTAACAGACCAGCTGACCTTGGGTGCCCCTTAAGACTCCTTTCCCACCAGACTGGTTAGAAGGGACATGCTAGGCATACCAGATCTCTCCAGCTCCCTAATTAATCCCTTTCTCATTAATACTTATTAAAAAGGCTGCCTCCATTTTCAGTCAGCCAACTTGTAATCTGGGCATCAAAGCCTGCCTTTATGCAAACAATCTATTAATGTGTAATGCTGCTTCGCTCACAGATTACTGGCTCTGATGCACAACAAAGGAAAACAAGGCTCAGGCTTTAGTTAGATTTTAATTTAGGATGTGAGAAAAGCAACAGCACAAGAGCTGAACTGGCTACTTAATATTCATGATATGCTTTACTAGAGAATTTCTTTAAAACATGGTATAGTATTGGGAAAGGGAAGTGGTTGTGGGAGATTTAATCAGGACTTCTTTTCAGTAGCCTTAAAGGAAAAATCACCATGTACTCTCAATGCCTACTCTTCTGTTTTAATATTTATCTGTTAAAAGATCCACTGGGCCAAATCTAGGTACTTCCTAGTCCAGCAAACTATTTCTTAGAATGATCAGAAGGATACTGTACATCTGAGGAAATCCATAAACCCAGTGGTTACCCTGTGACATACTGTCTCTGAACATTGATTTGGATATAATGAAAATATTCTTTGGTAGGCTGACCCCTTTTCCATGAATGCAGTGAATACATTTTGAGAACAATCCAAGAACCCTGCTTCCCAAATTTTTTTTCTTAATAACCCCAAACCATTTATCAGAAAGTCCTTGTTACTACGTACCAGAAAATCCTTATTTAAATAAGGATTGTGTGTAATTACCCAAAGAAAAACCACTTTTACCTAATTTGGGGTAATCTTCCCAGGTTTGGGATGCACTTATCTAGAATCATGGCTATTGTTGCTCTATAATGTAACGAAAGAAAATCACACTCTATGTAAAGAAATACTTTCTTTTATCTGTCTTGAATTTAGTGCCAATCAATGGCAGTGAATTCTACTATTATAGGAGACGGATTTAGATCTGCTTTGAATCACATTATACGTTTTCTTAACCATCTTCTTCATTTTCCCATCTACACTTAGGGGAAAACGGGCAATCACTAATGTGCAGGTTGCAGGCAGCGCTGTTGAAAGCACTGTAAGGCTGCATTACCAAATTAGGCAACAGAATGAACAATTTCATGTCAAAAATTATAAAATAAAGGTGGAAAGACTACAAGGTCTCTGCAAGTCAGAACTCTCGCATTTTCATCCCTCAGAGTTTTCCCGAGGACTGAAATGTTACTGGAATACATTAGTTTAGTGGGAAAGTGGCCAAATTTTAGCAAAAGCGTTCTTTCTTTTTTCTTGCATTTCTTCCTTTTTTCTTGATTACCTTTTTCTTAAGATTTGCCTTTTACTTTATGTAAAATCTTCAATAAATGTAAACTAAACAAAATATTTTTTTTTTAAAAGATGGAGCTGGTACAAGGAATGCAAGGCCCTGAAAGGTGAAAACTGTCCATTTAATTATCTCTCCCAACTGTAAGGAAAAATGTGCCAAAATAGTTGGTTCTATTCTTTCTGATCCCATCATTCCATCACCACAGACTCTCCTATATTGGTCTTATAGAGGAATCTTAGTGCTTCTTGCATAGTTCCTGAAACTTTGTTTCATCATGACATCTAAAAGCTGGTTCAGATCATGAAATGCTTGATGTTGGTTGGAATTAGTGTTTTTATCTTGTGTTTTTATTACTTGTGGATGGGTTTTGAGCTGTTTGGGCTTTTATTTTTGGTCAGCAAATAGGCAATGTGCATTCTTACTGACATACTGTGCTGAAAACAGGCAAGGTGAAGCAAGAGAGCCTGTGAGAACAGAAGCCAGTAGCAGTTGGTATGTTGCCAAGGGAGAGTAAAGCACTGGGAAACCGCAACAGGATAAAACTGGAGAGTGGAGCATTGGGAGAAGGCAGCCTGTGGGAACCAGCTAGCTAGCCCAACGTTTGTAGAGAGGAATAGGGAGACTAGAGAGACCTGTAGAGCAGTGTGCTGTGGTACCTGGAGAAAGCAGCAGCCAGTGGATCCAACACTAGGCAGCCATGGGGAGATCTGTAGAATGTGATGCTGTCAATGCCCTGCCCTAGTATCTGGAAACCTACTGAGTAGATTGGGATCCATTTTATATGGCTGCCCACTTACTCACAGACACTCTGGGAGGCTTACAAACAGTAAAAACCCATTTAAAAAAAAATAATATAAAAAACAATACCACCGCACCCACCTGACAACAACACATAGTCAAATGAGCCACTTGATGGGCTCCATCACACTTTGGGTTCTCCAGATCTGTTGGCATAACCAAGTCTTTGGGGCCTTACAAAAGAGTATCGAAGTAAGAGCCAGTCTAATTTCTGCAGAAATGATATTCCAAAGGGAGGGAGCCACCACAGAGAAGGCGTTTCTTCTTGGTCCTGCCAGGTGTACCTCTTTAGGGATCGGGACATGCAACATTCCTTACCTTCCCATTCTAGTGAGTCAGGTACCGTGTTTCCCTGAAAATAAGCCCTCCCCGAAAATATTTAAATGTATGCGCAGCCGGTCCCTGCCATTTCCTCTGGTTAGGGTTAAGGAGGCAGAGCTGGAAATCAGGTAAGATGGCAAGAGGAGCCCCATCTTGCTCCACGCACCCCAAACTAATAAGACCTCCCTGAAAATAAAGCCAAGCGCTTATTTCAGGATTAAAAAAAAATATAAGACAGGGTCTTATTTTCAGGGAAACATAGCAAGAGACAGTCCCTCAGATAACCCAATCCCAAGCCATGAAGGGTTTTAAAGGTGATGACCAGTGTCTTGAATTGCACCTGGAAGCAAACTGACAGCAATACAGCTCCTGCAGGAAAAGTGATGAATGTCATACCTGGGTCTGCCCAAAACTGTGTGGGCTACTGTTAAGATGGCAGATAAACAAGGTGTGAGTGACTGTGAGTAGGGATTGTTGGTCTAGGAAAGGGTGTAACTGGTGCACAACCAGTTGCACAGAGGTCCTCCTGCTACTACTGCCACTTGCTCTTCGAGCAGGAGTTTGGAGTCCAGGAGAATCCCCAGATTACAGACTGGGTCTGTTTGGGGCAGTGCCATCCCATCCGAGACCTAAGGTGGCAGTTCTCCATGAACCAAAGACTCCAAACCCCAAACTTGATTTTGCCAGGGTTCAGTTTCAGATTGTTGTTCCCCATCTAGCCCTTAACAACCTCCAAACAGTATGAGAGGGAGATCATGCCATCACTTAAGTCACCATGGACCGAGATAGAAAGCTAAGTATCATCAGCATATTGATGATACATCAGTCCATGGTGATGGATAATCTCACCCAGCGGCTTCATGTAGATGTTAAACTGAAGTGGAGAGATTACTGAGCCCTGTGGGACCCGCAAAGCAGTGGACAAAGAGCTGGACCTCTCGCTTCCTATCAACACTGACTGAGAACAGCCACAGAGGAAGGCATTGAATCAGAATAACATAGAGTTCCCCTCTCTGAACCCCTGAAGCCGCTCCAGAAAGATACCATGGTTGAATGTATCAAAGGCCGCTGAGAGGTCAAGTAGAAGCAAGGATGGATGAACTACTCCCATCCTGCTCCAGCCAAAGATAATAAAAAAGCACAACCAATGCCATTGCCATCCCATATCCAGGCCTGAATCCTGACTGGTAAGGGTCTAGATAATCTATTTCATCCAGAAACCACTGGAGCTGCCATTGCAACCACCTTCTCAATGACCTTCCCTGAAAAGGGAAGATTAGAGACAGGTCGAAAATTATCCAACAGAGTGGAATGCAGCAATGGCTTCTTAAAAAGAAGGTGGACCACAGCCTCTTTAAAATATTGTGGCACTATCCCCTCCTGCAAGGAAGCATTAATCACCACCAGAATCCATTCACATGTCACCTCTCAATGAGGTTTTCACAAACTAGGAAGAGCATGGATCTAAAACACAAGTGTTTTATACTTGCGTTCATAATTTTTATTCAAGATTGATGCACAATATGGGGGTCTTTTTAGATTCTTGCTTAAAGAGCAGATGAAGAAAGACTTAATTTTCAACAGAAGATGATTATAATTATAAAAGTACTGTGTATTATGGTTAATTTTTGAGCAAAATATTAATGTATTTATATTTGTATCTACACCAAAGAAAGTTGTAAGTTATTATTTTCATATATTTTTCTACCTTTTTCTATTTTGGCACCCCCAATTTTGCTTTGTCTCTTTCTTAACTCTGGCTAAAGGTTCTCAAGAAGACATGAGCAGTTTTTGCATTTTCTAAGATCTCTTTGCATAAATAAATGGTGATTTCTGTCAATAAAAGAGATAACTAAGCTGTAAAATACTCCCTCTGGATGTCACCACTGCTGCTCTTGATTTAGTACCCTGATTAGTCTGGTTAAAATTGTATAACCCCTTTGATTGGTGAATTTGGTGTATTTCAGTACTGTCCTATAATTTTAATTGGGTAGTAATAGAATGTTATAGTAGAACTGTTATAGAAAACCAGCTGCAAAGATAACCAGAATTGAATTATCTATACTATAGTGATCTTTTCACATGGACATTTACATATTTGTGCAGGCCTCACTGTTTCTGAAGAAGGGGGTAAATATCTTACTTTCTGATGTATGGTGACTAGAGTTAGGGTCAGGTCTAGCTTTGTATAGTTTATAGTGCAGTCATTCTTTCCTTTTCTGGAATAGATTCAACCCTGTGTGTTTTTTTTTCCCATCTGGCACAGTTTCCTCCCTTTGTCTTTTTGAAAATGTTTTTATTTTTCTATCAGGAAGCAGGTTTCATTTCTCATGTAACCTGCTAAGCAATTAATACTTCCAATGATGTCATCTTATTAAAACCTTTCAATTGATTAGTTGTACCTATAGCTCTGAGAATAAATTTAATTTCAGATGCTTTTTAAAAGGGGGTGGGAGCTTTGTTCTCTTTGCTATGATAGGAAAGCTGAAACTGAATCCTTCTTACCTCGGAGATATTCATAATTTGCTAGTACTTTTGAAGTAAGTCGTTTCTCTCCATCTTCCTTTCTTCTCCTTTTCCTCTTTTCAGCGTCCCCCCTTTTTTTTTTACTTTAATTGGCAATCTCTTGCTGGCAGAACTTGAATGTATTTTGTAAAGTAACACATATCCCTATAAAATAGCAAACATTTATTGTGTTGCAGGATTAACACCTGGTACAGATTTGAAGTTTACTTTAGCCAGTTCAGTTTTCATTAATTTGATTATTGGAGCTATACTCATTCCAGTTAGGCTCTTTAAATTCCTTTGACTAGAATTGTTAATTACCGTATTTTCAGTCTATAACACGTACTTCCTTCCCAAAAAAGTGGGTGGAAATGTCTGTGTGTCTTATAGAGTGAATGTTGCTGAAGCCCCTCTCACCCTTTGGCTGTTTTTAGCCTCCACCTTTTGGCCGTTTTGGCCTCCACATGTCCCATTTTTGGCTCGTTCCAGGAGGCAGGGATTGTGCCTCTCATCGCCGCCTATTGCCGCTGCCTATCGCCATTCACCAGCGGTGATAGGCTGTGGCGATAGGTGGCAGCAATAGGCGGCAATGGTGGCGATCCCTGCCCACTGGAGTGGGCTGAAAATGGGATGTGCGCAGGCCGAAAATGGGATGTACAGAGGCCAAAAATGGGACGTGTGGAGGTGGCAATAGGCGGCGGCAATCCCCACAGCCTGGAACAGCTGATTGGCAGTATTCTGGGAAGCTAATCCAACCACCAATCAGCTGTTTGTGCTAAATCATGCTGCGATAATGTGCTGAAGCTGACCAGACTCTTTGCTGTTTGCTGCAAGGATGCTAGCCAGATGAATACCAATGGATGCTAGGAGAAAGAGACAGATTTTATTTTTCTTGTTTTCCTCACGAAAAGCTAGGTGCATCTTATGGCCTGGAGCATTTTATAGTGTAAAAAATATGGTACATGAGAATTTTTGAAAATGTGGGTGCATAGAGATCTGTGGAGGTTCTCCCAATTTGTCAATCCATTTGCAAGAAGGGGAGTGAGGGTGGATGCCTTAATTGTTTAAGTTTCAAAGATTGTCATTTAATATTCCACATGATTTTGAAGGAAGCAGATGGTAAAAGTCTGAGTGTTGGTTTAACAAAACTCAGGAAAGAAAAGATCACTGTACTATTTTAAGCTAAGGTGAAAATGTGTGAAATCGTGATGTAACTTAACTAAGGAATAGCGCAGATGTGAAGATTTCTTAGGGTCTTTTCTGAGTTGAAATAGTTGTGAGGTATTACTAGGAATGGAAATGCAAATACTTTGGCCACCTAATGAGAAGGAAGGACTCACTAGAGAAGAACCTAATGCTGGGAAAGATTGAGGGCAAAAGAAGAAAGGGACAACAGAGAATGAGGTGGCTGGATGGAGTCACCGAAGCAGTCAGTGTGAGCTTAAATGGACTCCAGAGGATGGTAGAGGACAGGAAGGCCTGGAGGAATGTTGTCCATAAGGTTGTGATGGGTTGGACACAACTTCGCAACTAACAACAAAGAACTAGAGGAGCACTGCTGTTCATAAACAGCTTTCTAAATGAGTCACCTCATAATGAGTAGCAAATAAATTTGATAACTAAAAAAATAAAAATAAAACTTATCTATTCAAATTTTTGGGAACAGTTGATGAAAGAAATAACAGACCAACTATAAGCCATCTAGAAAGAAGTTGGAAGGGATGTTCCAATGAAACAAATCAGGCATCTAATAAGGTTGGAAAAACCAATACACGTCTAATCCAGCTAGGTCCAATAACTATTGAAGACTTTATTACTGAACAAAATCATCCTGCAAGTAACTCAACAATTTTTTTCTACAGATGAGAATGCTTCCATGCAGAAGGTGATATTTGCAACTAATCAATGTTATGCTGCTATTTGTCAGCTTCCTGAAACCTAGAGGCTTCCTCTTACAGATAGAACTAAGATTGCATTTTGTGCAATCTTTCAACTTTTATCCCACTTAAACTTGTTTCAGATGATATTTTAAAGATGGAGTATTACAATTGTGTGATAGCAAGAGCACTGGTAACTTTTGACTGTGTTGCTGTGGTACACATTTAAATATTTCCTCAGGCAAGAAGTTTTGAAGTAAATGTTTTTAAAATATTTTTGTAATCCCTCTAGATAAACCTAATTTACACAACTCAATAATAGACAAAAAAAAACCCTGAATAAATAGAACTTATAAATACTTTTAATGATTTACACCTATGGAACAAAATTGTATCATGGTTAAATTGTCCTGGTTGAAGAGTTGATTAATAAACAGGTAAAGTCACCATCTATACTTTCACCCCCTTCTAATCATAAAGCAGTCAGTTTGAGCTTAAATGGACTCCGGGGGCTGGTAGAGGACAGGAAGGTCTGGAAGAATGTTGTCCATGGTGTCGCAATGTGTCGGACACAACTTCGCAATTAACAACAATAACAATAATAAAAGCTGTGAAAAAGAGAGATGAATCCATGAGATAATGGCAAATGTAAAAGAAGGGGAAAAAACAAATGTAAGACCTGCAATATAGAACAATGCAGCCAAAAACATAATGAACAGTCTCTTCACAAAGATTCAAATCTTACAATGTCTGTACAATAATGTTTTATATATATATATATATATATGCCTCCCAGATGTGCTAAATCTAAAAATCAGGACCACTACACTTGGGCCATACTTACATTCAAACAAAATACAAATATGCTCCAGAGAACAATTTCCCACTAGACACTATTGATTGAATACTTTATTTGGCCAAGTGTGATTAAACTATCATAGCGGCTGTAAGTACAAAATAGCAAAACAGCTGACACCTTACTTTCCTTATACTTCAAAGGACTCTAAACTTGACAGTACATAAACTTCTAAATTTACTTTGTAGACAGAATTTTCAAATTCTGAATGGCTTTTCTACCAGAAATTGTTATGATTATTTTGCATACTTATCAACTAAGGGATATTTATGAAATTTCTCCAGATACTATTTTCCAACAATTTTTTTGTAATAATAGCATTAATATTGAAAATGCTCAGTAGGATAAGTTCTTTAATAATCCTTTCCTTCATATTTAATTGAACTATGAAAAGGCAAGAAGTCTGAAGACCACTTGGGAGATCAATGAAAAACAAGCTATTCACACACAAGTCTTGAACACCTTGTAACTATTTGTACAAACTTTTCAATGTTCCTATAACAATTGGAATGTTTTTCCAAAAGAAAATCTAAAGCAAATTTTCTTCCATCAAATTGACTAACAATTGGTTAGAAAAATGCAGGAAAATTTCCATGTTGGGAATTAACATAATACTGCCTCTGCACACATTAAAAGAGATCTGTGCAATAAATTGAAAATAGGAACATATTCCCTGTAGCTGACAATTCTGTCACCAACGATAGGCACTCCAATGGTCCTGCTCTATTTAAAGTTTAGGTATTAAACACAAATGTCTGGAGGCAATTGCCTATATGTAGAACCACTCATAAATAATTGGGAAGGTTTCTAATTTGATTTTCTAGTAGCAATTACCTTTTATTATGGAAGTGTCCTTAAAGGCTTTGAATGTACATTTGCAAAATGCTATTTGTATGGGGGACACTTCCATCAGGACCCCTGGGTGAAATTTATGTGCTTTTAAAAAAAAGCTATGTTCATGCAATTAACATCACATCCAGTTTGATTCTCACTTCCTCCTTGGTCATAGGCCCCTGTAGTATTACTCTTCCATGCCTGGCAGTTGTAGGTCTGTATCTGTACTGCATACAAATGGGAGGAACATGACTAAGTGAAGGTGCATACTCAAACTGAGTAACCTGATGTTCTTTGGATATTACTGACCTATTCCTCCAGCTGCGACCTGGCAGCTGAAATTCAACATTTCTGGAAGGCCATGGGTTACTTACTGTAATGCATTATGGAGACTCTTAACATTGCCAGTATCCTTATGAAATTAAATGTTCTACAGGCAAACATTACTATACCAATAAACATTTGGATAAAAGGTAGAAAGTGACTTTCTCTACATTCACACATGAGGGTAGACTGGTTTCAAGAGAAAACTTTCAGCATCTAACCCTAACCCGAATCCTAACCCTTTCTCCCTCCCTCCTTTCCTTCATTCTTTCTTTCTTTCCTTCCTTCCTTCCTTCCTTCCCTGTCACATCAGGTATGAAGTAGAGGCTTATTTCTCTTTATTTCTGTAGTTACTATTGGAAAAGGTAGATACTATAGTGTGTAAAAGGAAACACAAAACACATTTCCTATTTTTTCCAGTTCAAATATGATGCTTCTGTTTATTCCCCTAACACAATAGCTGGGCAGCAATAACATTCTTGGCCATTCATGTTGGTTTCCAAAAATTAATACCTAGAGGCATACAAGTTTATCCCACGAAAGTCCACCTATATTCAGGAAGTTTTACTCTTAAAATACGTAGAGTTCCTAAGCTGAAGCCAAGCAGCTCAAAGATGAATGACCAAAATGGCTAGAGTCCAGTCAACTTAATTATTTATGACCAATTTCTGTTTAGTTTACTTCTGGTTTGGAGGAATTTGGATGTAGTGTAACTAATTTCCCCTGGCCTCACTCTTTTTTATCCAGTCTCTTAGCGCTTCTGCTGGCATAGCTTGATTAGCAGGGTAGTTCTGCTGGCATACCTCTATGCAAGCATTTATCTGCAAGAACAGGAATTTTTGCCAAAAGAGAGTTATTTCTTATTCTATCTCCCACCGACCAAGACACTTGAATTAGAATTCTACTATTAGAGTAAATTTTGGATTAAGAGTCAAGAGTACAACATTTTCCATTAAGTTTTTGTGTATACTGCCTGCAAAACCTTACTGCTCTGGAAATTTTATGTACCTCAACCCTCTAATCACTCACACAGATGCTTTCTCTCTTATTAAACCTTTTTTTAACTTACCACATAGAACTATCCTTGGCTTTATTCATATTGTGAAACTTTTGGCATTGATCATTAGTCACTGATTGCACTCACTACCAGCTGTTTTTCTGCCTATTGGGCCTGTTTTTATAAACTTCAAAGACATTTTTGAATTTAAAACATCTGTTTTAAAAGTGTTAGACAATTTTCTTTGCCTTGATTCACACTATGGGTCATGCAATGTGGCTTAAAGGCAAGTTGAACTTTCTATATTTTATGGTGGGTTATGGACTAAAGACAGAAGGGAACTTTGGAGTGTTCTCATTTTAGAATTTTAGCGTAATATTAAAATAAATTTCACCAGCTGCTAGCAACAGTTTGAGAAGAATTAAATGCTATTCATGGGTATAACCACCTGCAGAAGATCACAATACAAAGATAAACCTCTACTTCTTCTCTATCTTGACGCTATCCCAAATTGTACAAAGATTTTTTTCTTCCTACTTTCTTTGCCCTCTCATTCTTTATTTTTCTATTTCTCAAACATCTCCATTTCAAATTGCTTTTTCACTTTATTTTTCACCACCTTAGCAGTATTTTTTTAAATAGTTTTACCTAAAATATCCTTTCCTCATCAGCTAATTGCTCAATTTGTTCACTAAGCTTGTGATAAGCTATTGCTTGTCAATTGAAGCAAAAAATAAATAAATAAACTCCTACAAAGTCTAATTACCACAAAATATAGTGCTGGCTACTAGCTTGTCTGATTTCTCAAACAATTGAATGGAAATCCTTGGGAGTGAGCCTTGATATCATGTGACTGCTTCTGAAGACCTGCTGGAAGACTAGCAGATTTTCTTGTGCCACTGTGAGAACAAACTGTTGGACTAGATTGGGGAAGGAGTCAGTCCATCAGAGCATTACTTATGTTGTGATCAATGAACTAGCAGAAAAAATGAACTTTAAGGGTCACTTTTTATAGCTAAGAAATGCATACAGTCCATGGTTTTCCATCTCTTTTCTATTTTGAAACCTTTAGTTTATTGTATATTCTTTCTTCATAATTTCTTATCTATTGTTTGAATTATTACAACATGCTCTACATGGGCTACCCTTGAAGAGTACTCAGAAGCTAAAATTGCCAGAATGTGGCAACATGGAGAGTTTTGGACACCCCTAGGGAAGGGGTGTCAAACTCGCAGCCCACAGGTTGGATGCGTCACACATTGGCCATGTCCACCCCCAGTTTAGTGGAGGGGAAAAAATTGTGTCATCATGAGTTTGACACCCTACAGTAACCCTGATGTAACATTAAGGTTACCCTGGGGCCGTCCAAAACTGTCCACATTGTAACCTCAAGTTTATGGGAGAGCATCACTGGTTGATAATCTGCTTATGATTCCAATTCAAGGTGTTGGTTATCATCTTTTTATTATTATTATTAAAAAGTTTTACAAAGTTTTACAACAAAGTTTTCCCCCCTTCCACACCACCACCTCCCACTTCTCACCCACCCCCCCATTGACTTCCCAGAGCAAATTACATATATATATATGTATATTAAAAAATTAACTATCTTACTATAACATAATTTAACTATCCTTATCTAATCTTATTTATAAAACTCCAAATGCATCTTTAATAATAATACATAATGTCAATTTTCCATGCTGAAGTCTTGCCATCTCCACAATGTTCATTACTTTGAATATCCACTCTTCAATAGATAAGAAATCTTCTCTCTTCTGATAGTGCGCTGTCCAAAATCTCACCACAATAACAAAATTCAACATCATCCGAAAAGTTTCAACTTAGTTCAAACCTATTCAAGCTTTAAATTCATTTAAACTTTTCAAATTAAGCACAACTACCACCCATTTAAAACAATCTTAAAATCATTTATATTT
>JANHFM010008256.1:49052-63740 GCA_032468115.1 Grayia smithii
CTGAGCCGTTGAAGTAAACCACTTTGCAAATAAACTACTTTGGGCTATCATCAGTGCGAGTGTGATCTATCCGGTCCAGAACGAAGCAGAGACTACTGCATACAAACGAACTATGCGAGGAGGCACAACCTGGCCAGGGAGGTCCATGTCAGAATCCCAAAAGAACCGGTACGGGACGAAATACTTCACAGAACCCAGGACGATCTGCTAGAATATAGAGGTCACCAAATAATCGTGTTAAAACAAATCCCGAAACAGGTAAGGGAGATGAGAAGGCCCTACAAACAGTAGCTGCATCCTTGTTCCCCTTTGCTGAATTATCAAAGACTTGTCTCAACAAACTGCCTCACCACATCAGTCACTTTGATGCTTGCACTTCTAGAATATGGGAAGGGTTGGATCATCTTTGTTTCAGACATACAATGAAGGCATTTTTAAACAAAACTGGCCTCTGAGGTTTGTATGTGTTCCACAAATGAGCTTTGCAACAGCTTATAGGAGGAAACCTTGCCCAACCTGGTCCTGAGACTTCTTGCTAAATGAAGAGGGTGGAAAAGTTATTTCCATTAACTGCAACAATTCTGACACCGAAATTAATGGGGAAGGTGGTCAAAATCTTCGGGTCTAGTTTACAGAATTTGAATATTTCTACATGATATTCAAGCATTCCTTTGTACTACGTATTTATTTTTACTTAAGATTCCAGAGGTATTTTTTTTCTGGCTTTTTTTTTTTTAAATAGTCTTTAATCCTTCTGCAGCTGGGGGATAAAATGTCCCTCTAGACCAGTGTTTCTCAACCTTGACAATTTTAAGATGTTGGATTTCAACTCCCAGAACGCTGGCTGGGGAATTGAAGTCTACACATCTTAAAGTCAAGGCTGAAAACCACTGCTCTAGAGAATATCTTGAAGTGTTTGGACGATTGCAACTCAGTCTTTCAGAAAAGCATATGCCATGTTCTACAATGTCATTTTTGAAAACAATTATATGCCATAATGTAAAGCAGTGTTTCTCAACCTTGGCCACTGGAAGATGTGTGGACTTCAATTCCCAGAATTCCCCAGCCAACAGAGCTGGCTGGGGAATTCTGGGAGTTGAAGTCCATACATCTTCCAGTGGCCAAGGTTGAGAAACACTGGTGTAAGAGAACATGCAAATAACAGAGTGGAATATTAAAGTTTAAAACAGTAAGGAGGAAACTGTAGTTGATTGTATGGCCTAGGAAACAGAAATAAAGCATGAGAACAATATATCAGTTTTTGCTAGTTCAATTATTTTTTTCATCCTAATACATTATCTAAACAACCAAAACAAACATATGTATATGGACTTCTCCAAATGCAGTACAGTATACATAGATCAAATTGACCATATTATTGGTACAGTCAAGTGGGATAGCTCATTTATAACGGTAAAGATGTGAGCTTTACTTGTAGAACATGTGAGCTGACTGTAGAACAGATCTAGAATTACTGGTGTGCAAATTCTAAACAAAACTAAAGTGGAAAAACAAGACAGCCAGGTTCCACAACATACTCTTGATCATATGCCCACCATTTTCAATAACAGGAATCACTGAAGTTCCATACTCATTGATAGGGAACCAGAGGAATAGTGGAATGAAATCAAAGGATAAGTGTGAAAAGAGACTGCCAATTTCCAAGAAACAGAAGAAAGCAAATTGAATGTCAGAATACATGGTAGAAATTGCCAAGAAGAGAAGCCAAAGCCAAGAAAGGCAAGTCTCAGAAAGAAATGTCACGAAATTTTGAGAGCTCTTTGAAGAGACAAGAAGCAGTATTGCAAACAAATAAAATCTAAATGCATTGAAAATGGAAACATGGAAAAACAAGGAAAACCTTCCAAAAGATTTCTCGTGTCTGAGAGGTCCCATCCCTTTTGATGGGGGGGGAGGTATTAGCTCCCTCAGAAAGGGCTTGCAACCTGGGTGTCCTCCTGGATTCACAGCTTACGTTGGAAGATCATTTAACGGCCTTGACCAGGGGGGCCTTTGCACAGGTTTGACTGGTGTGTCAGTTGCGCCCTTTCTTGGATCAAGATGCCCTATGTATGGGTCACTCACACCCTCGTCACCTCTAGACTGGACTACTGCAATGCCCTCTACATGGGGATGCCCTTGAAGAGCACTCGGAGGCTCCAACTGGTCCAAAATGTGGCCACGCGGGCTATTATGGGAGTATCTCGGTACTCCCATGTTACACCTCTCCTGCACGAGCTGCACAGGCTTCCGGTTGCCCTCCGTGTGCAATTCAAGGTGCTCGTGTTAACATTCAAAGCCCTACATGGCTCAGGCCCAGGGTATTTGCGGGACCATCTTCTGCCAATGGCATCCTCCCAGCGCCTGGTGCGTTCCCACAGAGTTGGTCTCCTCAGGGTGCCATCGGCCAGACAATGTCGACTGGCGGCCCCCAGGGAGAGAGCTTTCTGTGGGTGCGCTGACCCTTTGGAATGAATTACCCATGGAGCTCCAGACAGCTCCCGACCTCCGCTCCTTCCGCCGCGACTTGATGACATGGTTATTTCAACAAGCGGGCTTTGATTGATCCTGGTTTTAATGGATTTTATTGTTACTCAAATTTTAACTGTTATTTATATACTGATGCATTCTTTTTTATGTTTTTATTGTGTGTTTTTATTGCTGTGAGCCGCCCTGAGTCTCTTGGGAGTAGGGTGGCATATAAATCCAATAAATCTTAATCTTAATCTTAAAGTCAGAAGGAGGCCCAGCCTCCTATATAGCTATGCTATAAAGGATGCCAATAGATAATAGATATTCAAGGAAAACTAAAAAGGTAGAATAAGTATACTAAAATTCTGAATAGTAGAAATGTCAGCTTCCAAGATATCTTTGAAAATATTTTCTATTTACAAAAATTTCTAGTTCCTTAAAAATGAAGTTAAATCAGAATTCTAGTCATGACCATGTGAGAAGACTACAGAAATTGGTGGAAAAATCTGCAGAAATATCCCAGGGAGAATTAATAAGGATTCTCTCTCTAAACTGTATTAGCAAGTCAGGAGAGTGACACAATGACAAAGATTGGGAAGATGTCAGTCTATATATCAGTACAAAATAAAGGAGACTTAACACAAACTAATGACAACAGGCATGCCACCTACCTTAGAATTGACAATTAAGATAGTGAAGTGATAGCTCTGCCTTGTAGAATCAATACCAACAGTAACGGAATCAGCAGTCAAGAAGCACACAGATTAGCACTTGGCAGAGTAACAGTGAAGGTCTTCAAAAAGTATGTCAGATACTGTGATGTGTTTATACCTACAAAAATCAGAATTGTGCAAGCAGCGGTCTCCCTGTGAAATTCTATGAAAGCAAAAGTTGAACTTTGAAGAGATAGGATAGAAAGAATATTGACACTTTTGAACTTCGGTATTGGAAAAGACCCCTGAGTATACTACGGATAACCAAGAAAACAAATTTGCATAAAAGAGTTCTCATTCGAGAGAGACAGAAATGGCAAGTGTCATCGTATTTTGGACATCTTTTGTGAAGATCCTGTTTTTTTCATTACTCTATATCACTGGGAAAGATAGAAGGAAAGAAAAAACAGAAAGGATGACACCAACAAGGATAGGTGGGGTGGGTGCATTGCTGGAAGAACTGAAAAGCCAGGTCATTATCCTGGATAAAATCTTAATGTTTTTGCTATGAGTTGACAGTGACTTGAACACGTTAAATCAAAGGCTGCTACTTCTTATGCTATTATTTGTAGTGTTTGTGAAAGAATCTCTCTTGATCCCTCTCACAGAGGGTCAATGACCACTCACTGTGGCCAACTCGCCACAGGACAACTCACTGCGGGACCAGAGTTACACAAATATCAAAGAAACAATGGCATAGAATCATTAAAGAGAGGACGCAAACAAAGGGACAGAATGAAATGTGAATGGCAAAAATTATTATTTTTTAATTCATTTTAACTAATTAAGTAAAATTGTTAAATTGATCCACAGCGAGTTGTCCTGTGGTGAGCTGGCCCTGACAAGTTGTCAGGTGGTGAGTTGGTCATGGTGAGTTGTCCCAATCCACTCACGGGTGTGGTGGTTATTCTATAAAACAAAAACCAGGTCCCCCTTATTGTCCCCAAAACTGACGGAAGTGCACTAACCATATTGGAAGAAGAGTCTGCAACAGAGGGAAAGACCTTCATGCTGAAAGGTAGCTACTTGTTTTCCTCAGGATCCCAGATCTGCAGGGTTGCTGATTAGCAGCCAGATAAGCAGCAGCTGGGCTTGTTAAGCACAGTTTCCTTTGTGTTATTTGGCACAACACCTGGATTTTGTAATGTTAATGGTAAGGTCTGATAAAGCAAGTGTAGCATTAAGTTAATAGACTCAGCTTGAGGCAATTTACTTAGAACAGTAGTGGTGTTATTTCTGCCAAATCCCTGCTATGCAGCTGCCCTGGAGCAGGAATCCTGAGCCAGCTCTATGGTCTGGATTGTTTTGCCCATTTGGGTTATGTGTGGTCCCCTCCCCATTCCTTTCCGAAACGCTTTTTTTCTCTTGCTGAAAATGAGGAACCACACTCAGTAGCATGGTTATGAGTAGCTCATGGGAGGGAAATTGAATGCCAAAGCACTGTAGGCGGATAATGAATTCACTGTGCACATCCCAAATGTCATTAAGTAAGTCTCTGCATATTTGCAGTGGCTAATAAACTATCATCGGCTGGAAACAGCTTGTGAGATGCTGAGCTTTATGACTGATAAATTTGTCTAGCAATATTTCTGTATTATGCAGGCAAGCTCAGTCCATCTTCTCCATTCTTTTTCATGGGTAAGAAGACCTTTTTGGTCCTTTCTGTTCTACTTTTTTTTTTAGCCAAAGGGGTAGTGCAGCCCAGCATGTAGAATAAAAAGAAAATTCATAGTTTTATAATGATAGCAGCCACTACCAAAAAAATAAAAATAAAAAAAGAATAGAATTTGGCTACTGCCACAGGAAGAAAAAGTGGGATGTGGTGGCTCAGTGGCTAAAATGCTGAGCTTGTTGATCAAAAGGTCGGCATTTCAGCTGTTCAAATCCCTAGTGCCGCGTAATGGGGTGAGCTCCTGTTACTTGTCCCAGCTTCTGCCAATCTAGCAGTTCGAAAGCACATAAAAAATGCAAGTAGAAAAATAGGGAACACCTTTGGTGGGAAGGTAACAGCATTCTGTGCACCTTTGATGTTTAGCCATGTCGGCCACATGACCACAGAGACGTCTTCCGACAGCATTGGCTCTTCGGCTTTGAAACGGAGATAAGCACCACCCCCTAGAGTTGGGAACAACTAGCACATGTATGTGAGGGGAACCTTTACCTTTACCTTACAAGAAGAAAGCACAAGATGCGCCTTAAGATTTCTATCTATTGTTGGTTTGTTTATTTATCAATTAGATGTTTATGCCATTCTATAATTAAAGTTTTCTGGGCATTTCTGCTATATTGCAAAAGTATGTCTGAGTTTAGGTCTTTAAAACAGGGAGTATTCTGTTTCTAAAGGAAGACCATTTACCTGGCTTCTTTAAATTGTTCCTAATTTTCTTTTAATGTCCTTGGAATATTGTGAATTGCACAACCAAAGGGAGGGAACTTGAAGAGTTTCAGCCTGTCAGATTCACTGTCAGGGACAGAGAATTGCAAGAATTAGGCTGCTACCACCACCACAGTCTTTAAAGCTCAGCTTCCGTAGTACCTGAAGCCCTTTTCAAAGGCAGGAGTCAAGCACTCAAATCAAAAGGTGGAATTGTAGGCTCCCAAATCCCAAAGTAAAACATGTTTATCGTTCTCTAAAAGGACAAGAAACGCTTTCAAAACAAAAACAAAAAAGCAAAATAGATTAGGCATGTAAAACAGCACCAAACTACCTACTATTTTCTAGGCTTGAAATTGGAACATGGAATTGAGTTACATTTGCTTTTAATTATAGAATCAATTGAAATTGATTCAACGCCATATGATTTTTTTTTATGCCAAAGGAAAAAAACACACCACTCTGACAATGCAAATCTTGCTGCTCCAAATGTTTACCACAGATGGGCTAGCTAAGCCCGGCTTTCTCTAAAAACAATTATCTTCTTGATTTTGAAATAAAAAATTATAATTTAGTTTTCTATTTGGGCAATGTTCACAGTCTGTAAGCAATCCCACCCCTAGGCTAAATTTTTGAAACTCCTTCCCTGCTGCCTATCTTTCTTTTTACATAGAGTTTTTATATCATATTAATTTAGAAAACATTAAAAGAAATTTCTTATCAGATGCTAACTAAATGTAAGATTTCCAGGTAATATATTTAAATCAAAAGAGATACATCAAAATATTACCTGATGTATTCATGTTGCCCATTTGTATATTTCAGAACTGAAATGTTCTCCACACCTTTAAATTTCTTTGGAAACATCAAAATATGAAAGTAATCTATACAAAAGACATTTTCAGATGACATTTTCAGACATTTTAATACGATATTTGGAGCAGAAATCCAAATGACCACTAGGTGGCAATACGGAGACCTAGAAAAGCTTAGTAGCAAAGCTCTTTGCTCCTAATAGGTTGTCACTGGATTTTTGCAAGTCAGTTATAATAGCCCTTAGTTAAACATGGTTTTATACCCTTAACTGTATTTGTTTACTTATTTCCCCAAACTCTTACGCTTTTTTTTTTAAAAAAAGAAATAATTTGCACTGCTAACAAAATGCACACATAACTCCCTCCCCCCTGTTTATTAAAAATCTGTTGAGGTCTCTCCAAAACAATAGAAGTATGATTAATACAAAATTACTGTAGATAGTGAAACCAAATTTCATTAAAGTTATTACAGCATGTAGATTATACATAGATATGTGGGACATTTTAAATGGCTGGGTAGAAATTAGTGCTAATTTCATGTCTGAATAATGCTTGAGCCTATTGAAAGGAAGAGATGGGATATGGGAAGAAGAGATTGTCTTTACTGTAATTTAAGAAGAGATGAAAAGTTATTAAAACTGTTTATATATGTGATGATGGTTGGAAGTCATTTCTTTATATACTGTATTTATTTTCCTGTGCTATATACTTACTTTTCTTTTCTTTTTTTTTCTTTCTGTTCTGTGTATCTTTCCACCTTTACTCTTTCTTTCTAATTTTGCATTAGATTGGTAGTTTTTACTATTGTAATTATAATATTTAATAAAAACCTGGAGAACAAAAGAAAACATAGCATTCAACAAAAAGTATGAATTATTACCTCACCCCACCCAAAAAGGAAGAGATGAAAGAGGCACAGATTTTTTAAGAATCTTTTCAGTTTTATGAGTAAAGATAATCTATAATCTAAAAGCCTAGGGACTTAAATTTGTGGAAGTTTCTTTATTTGTAAGTGTAAATTTGAAGAAATGATATCTTGTGGGATTTGCTTTGTCAGGAAGATGGTCCACGAAGCACTTTTCAATTAATGCATCTTATTATGGTTATCGTATGCAAAAATATCCTCCTCCTTATATTTTTAGATGTTTCTCTTGCCTTTTGCCTGTACCAGATTTTTTAGCTTTGTGGGTGGCCTAATAATAGTTTAATTATTTTAGAATGTACTTTGAACTTCGTGTTTTGAAAAACAAATGTTTTAATCATCAATATGTTCAGGGTTACATAAGAACAAAATTTCAGTTTTCAAGCTGGTATATGAGTAGTTTAATGATACCGTTCTCTGTAGAGGGGAGGGAAAGTCCTGGTTTTGCTTGTAATTTTGATGTCTTTTGATGAATGTATCAATTTCAGCACTTGCTGTGTTAATACTATTTTCAGTGGATGGGTATTATTTAGCATGGTTTGTTTTCATAGGTGAATGGAGGCTCAGGTCCTTGACTTAACAATAATTTGTTTAGCAACCATTCAAAGTTATGGTGACATTGAAAAAAGTGGCTTACCACCAGTCCTCGCTCTTATGCCCATTGCAGCATCCCCACGGTGACATGATCAAAATTTGAATGCTTGACAGCCAGCATGTATTTATGACAGATGTGGTGTCCCAGGGTCACCATTTGCAACCTTCCCAGCCAGTTTCTGGCAAGCAAAGTGAATTGGGGAAGCTGGTTCACTGAGCAACAGATTCACTGATGAACAACTTCAGATTCACTTAACAATCATGGCAAAAAGGGTAATAAAATCAAGCACAGCTCAATTAATACCTTGCTTCGCAACAGAAATTCTGGTTCCAATTGTGGTTGTAAGCAGTGGTGAAATCCAATTTTTTTTACTACCAGTTCTGTGGGCGTGGCTTGGTGGGTGTGGTGTGGTGTGGTTTGGTGGGTGTGGCAGGGGAAGGATACTGCAAAATCTCCATTCCCATCCCACTCCAGGGGAGGGATACTGCAAAATCTCCATTCCCACCCCACTCCAGGGGAAGGATATTGCAAAATCTCCATTCCCACCCCATTCTGGGGCAAACTAGAGGTGGTATTTGCCGGTTCTCCAAACTATTCAAAATTTCCGCTACCAGTTCTCCAGAACCTGTCAGAACCTGCTGAATTTCACACCTGGTCCTTTTGTACTTTGTGATAATTATAGAAGTTTGAATTTACAGTGAAAGTGCCAACTACTTTTCACACCAGTTTGACTTACACAGGAAAAAGAACTTACAAAAGAACAGGAAAGAGCCAATGTAGACACATGGCCTAGAACATCTGATAAAACAAGAACATCTGAAACGCTGAAGCCTGAAAAAATATTTCATAGAATCTTTTTGCAATAGGAAGGAATGTCCCCAAATATACAAGATTTCTTGTTAACAATCCAATTATCATGTACTACACAGAGATTTAAATTTAAATTTATTGTGGTCATGTAGTCCTCAACCTATGACCACAATTGAGCCCAAAATTTCTATTGCTAAGTGAGATAGCTGTTAAATAACTTTTGCCCATTTTATGACCTTGCTTGCCACAGTTATTAAGTGCATCCCTATAGCTATTAAGTAGGTAGCATGGCTGTTAAGTGAACTTGGCTTCCTTATTAATGTTAGCATTCCAGAAAACCCTTTGCCGAAGAAAAACTCTGAGGCAACCATCTCTCAAAGTTCTCCTTTATTTGGACAAGTAAATTGGCACATCTGGGAAAACCCGAATTTGAGAGTTCCGGGTTTTCCTTCAGAATCTCAAAACCCCCAAAACCATATCCTCCCTCCTCAGTCAATCACATGCTCCAATCATCCTCCAGGCCATCTCGACACTACTCCTTCTCCAGATGCAGGATCGGCCCAACCCTGACTGTTGGGAGGAATGCTATTATGTCTAATATCCCCCTCTAGCAAATCTCCCCTCCTACTTTCCCATAGTGGGTAATAGCCTCCTAATATGGCTTCCAAAGCTGACAATTGACTTTGCTTATCAGAAGGTCACAAAAGATTATCACATAACCCCGGGGCACTACAACCATTATAAATATGAACCAGACTTTGATCACATGTCCACAGGGATGCTGCAATGGTTGCATGTATGAAAAATGGCCATAAGTCTCATTTTTCAGTGCCATTGTGACTTTGAACAGTCACTAAATGAATGGTTGTAAGTTGAGAACCATCTGTACAATAGTTTTCTCATAAGCATAAGAAAATCTACTGAAGATGAGGGGAGGAGAAAGGGAATATCCATAATAACTCTTTGGGCAGATTATATTTTAATTTGCAAACCGTTCAACAGTATATAAACCACTATGCCTCATTCTATCTTTCTATGTAGAGCTACTCTGAGTGTAAAACTGGGCCTGGAAGCTGGCAACTTCATCCTGTTTTCCTGCCTCATTTTGCAGCATCTGGTCCTGTAAATGTAGAAGTCGGCTCTTCCCCTCCAGGCTATTCTGTAGGAATCATTTCCACTTTCACATTGTGCACATAGAAGAGATAACGAAACCAGGAATATGTAGTTCTGAAGAAATCGGATAACACAGAGAGAAAAATTGGAGTCCTGAAAAATAGCAATAGCACTTAGATTTATATACCACTTCATGGTGCTTTACAGCCCTTTCTAAGCAGTTTATAGAGTCAGTATATTGCCCCCAACAATCTGGGTCCTCATTTTACTCACTTCGGAAGGATGGAAGGCTGAATCAACTTTGAGCCTCCATCAGAATCGAACTCCTGGCAGTTGAGCAGTGAATTAGCCTGCAATACTGCATTCCAATCACTGCACCACCATGGCTCTTTTTGATGTCAGAACCTCTCCATTTTCAATTCTGGTTCCATCCATCATGAATCATAGTCCTGAGTGGACTTTTCTCCTGAAATCCTCATCTCTGGGATAAAATGAATTTGTTTCATAAATGCTTATTCAAGTTCACTAGAGAGAAAGAAATAAACTGATAATTCAACAACCTTTCCTATAAATACTCATCCATGATTTTGTGGTTAAAAAAAGTATTCTGTTTTAGTGACAGAACTGAGACAAGGCAGATTAAATATAACAGGCTAGACTTTATTCATTAACAAGCAACTGTTATAACAAGTATAATTGAACTTACTGAACGTTCCATCTGACAGTTCCTTTTATATGTGAGCTGTCAGCCAATCAGCACTCATCCTTTTCCCACTCATGTTGCAAGGCCAGCTTGTAACCTTAAAATGCTACACTCCTCCCCACTCAGATGGCACATTCATAGTTGTCAAGATATGCAGGACAGCATCGATTCTAGCCAGATCTATGCAGCTCAATCAGCTCTGCTGAATTAACTCCAGGAACTCCTGGAGAATGCACGGTTAACCTGGCAGGAGATTCGTCTAGCGGAATCAAGCTCAGTTCATCAGGTACATCCATTCCCTGGTCGAAACTAGTTGGACCCACATTGTTAGGTTGGCATTCCCCCTGCTCTCTTGTATTACTTGGAGTTGTCATTAAGTCTTGCCCAGCTTTGTTTGCTATATTAATGGGTGTGGTGAACCTTCTTCCCCTCAGTTGATCAATGTGGCAATGCCACATTTTGCCATCTTCCAATTCCACTCTATAAGATTTGGGCCCGGTTCAACCCTTCCTGGCAGCCAACTTGGCTCGACCCTATAATTTTGGCCATAAACTTCATCCCCTTTATTGAACTCCCTAGTGATTCCTGTGGAGTCTATGGGATTCTCAGTGAAAAAGTAGGGTGTAGTCTATCCAAATTAGTTCGTAAACAGTGGCCCATTAATAGCTCCTCTGGGCTCCTATTAGTAGTGGGGCATGGGGTGGCATGCTTACCAACAGGTATTTAGCTACCTTGGTTTGCCAATCCCCAGGTCCCATTTTAGCCAATGCCTCTTTGGCTGAGCACACTGTCCTCTCTGCCAATCCATTGCTGGATGGGTGGAATGGACCCAAGACATGGCGGATGCCATGCCCTACCAAAAACATTCCAAAATTCACTGGAGTAAGCTGCGGGCCACTAGAATGTCTGGCAAACCATGGATGGCAAAGATTTTACGTAAGGCCTTAACTACTGCCTCAGTGGTAGTGGATGCCATTAACACCACCTCTACCCATTTAAAATACGCATCCACCAGGACCATAAAGGTCTGACCCTGAAAGGGTCCAGCAAAATCTAAATGAAGTCTGGACCAAGGTGCCCGAGGGTTTTCCCACTCCCTAACTGGTGTAGCAGGTGGCGCTGGCATTGACTGCTGGCAATTTGGGCACCTCTCAACCCATTCAGTAGTGGCCTGGTCAAACTTAGGCCACCACAGGTAAAAAGATCTTTAACTGCTCGAAAAGCGGTAGCTTCTTTTTTCCGCCATGTCCAAACGGACTTCTAATCAAGTAGTCTGTGAAGAGGTTCAACAACCGTTGCCTTGTGCAGAATAAAAATATTATAGAAATTCAAAAGACCTAGGAAAGCCTGTAATTCTGTTTTGATAGCTAATGCCAGCTCTTTGCATCAATGAGATACCCAAAAAATTCAACTTGCGGAACCCCCAGCTTGCATTTTTCTTCTTTTAATTTTCAAAGCAGCTGTTTGAAAATGGCTGAGCACATCTCTTACACGGCTACAAAGTTCTGCCTAGCTGTTGACAGATATGAGGATGTTGTGAAAATATGGTATGACACCCTGCAGTCCATGGAGCAAACGCTCGATGAGACTTTGGAAAAATCCAGGAGCCACACTCACCCCAAATTGGAGGCGGCGGCATTTGAAGGCCCCTCTGTGAGTAACTATAGTTTGAGCAGAAGCAGTAGCTTGTAACCTTAAAACACTACAAAAAGGATTGCCCAATTAAGTGATCCCAGAACTAGAAACAGTTTATTTATTTTGCCAAGCATATATAAGATTACAGATATAAGTATAAACATGATTATGAATACATGAAATGGTTACGAATAAATGGGGACAGTAGGACAGGGACAGTAGGCACATTGGTGCGCTTATGCACGCCCCTTACAGAACTCTTAGGAATGAGGTGAGGTCAACAGTAGATAGTCTAAGGTTAAAGTTTTGGGGATTTGGGGAGGAACCACAGAGTCAGGTAGTGCATTCCAGGCATTGACCAGTCTTGCTGAAGTCATATTTTCTGCAATCAAGTTTGGAGCAATTTACCTTAAGTTTGTATCTACTGTGTGCTCGTGTATTGTTGTGGTTGAAGCTGAAGTAATCATTGACAGGTAGGACATTGTAGCAGATAATTTTACTACACTTAGGTCAGACTGAAGGCAGCGTAGTTCTAAGTTGTGTAAGCGCAAAATTTCAAGCCTGGTGGCATAAGGTATTCTGTTGTGAGCAGAGGAGGGGAGGACTCTTCTTGTGAAATATCTCTGGACTCGTTCAATTGTATTAATGTCCAATATGCAGTGCAGGTTCCAGACTGATGAGCTGAGAATTGGTCTAGTAAATGTTTTGTATGCTCTACTTAGCAGTACAATATTACCAGAGAAGAAGCTACAGAAGATTAGGTTAACAACTCTTGGAGCCTTTTTGGCAATGTTGTTACAGTGGGCTATGGCACTTAGATCATTAGATATGAGTACTCCGGGGTCCTTGACAAAGTGAGGGTCATCTACGAGGTCGTATCCGCCCAGCTTGTATTTTGTGTTCTGATTTATTTTTTTTTGCCAGTGTGTAAGACAGAGCATTTGTTGGTTGAGATTTGGAGTTGCCAATTGTTTGTCCATTCTGACATTCATAGGGGGGAGTGGAATTAAATGACAATACACAATATAAGGTTAAAATATTTGAGAACTAGGAAAAACCATTTCTAAACTGCTCCATTTCCTGTTAAAGTGACATTTTCTTAGTTTATTTAGTCCCAGCACGACATTTAGATATTTATTCAACAAGGCAGATGTGTTATCATACAGTTTGCAATGTTGAGATTATTTGGGATTGTAGCAAAGTCTAGATTAAGGACATGGTGCCATGATAACTACAAATGATCGTAAAACACTAGGCCATTATCACAGGCAAAAGATGAAAATTAGGATTCAAAGCATCCACATCAAATATTCTGTTTATTTTAACATTCGGCTATGGTTTCTCACAGCTCATTGTTATCTCTTCAGCTGAATGATTTTGAATGTTGGCAGTCCAAAATTGTGTTGCAGGAATGGGGCTGTCTTATAAAAATCATGCTGCCAAAAGTAAGATCCACAAAAACTATGATCAATTCACAAAATGATTATAGTATTTTCTAGTAGTTCATCATGCTTTCTCTGGGTTGAAATAGGGAGAAGCTGGTTGATAGATCAGCCTTTGGTAAACCCTTGTTACCAGATGCTCTGGAGTTTATGTCGCATAGTCTCCAGTCGTGCTGTCTGAGAGATTAAAGTTAAAATCCAGCACAACTTGGAAAGTATTGGGTTGAGAAAACATTTACAAGACACTCTGGGTTAAATTAAACCAAGGATCATAATGCATTCTCCAAAGTTTGAATTGTAGATTGTGGTAAACCCAGCTTTTTATAGAGTGCTTAAACTGTCTACTTTATTCTGATGAGAAAACATCACAGGATCTCAATTCATGACCTAATTGAGATGCTTATTGGATATCAAATACAAAGTAAATAGCGATGCATGCAGCTACTATTTATGGCATGCATCATGTTGGAGATACACGGCAGTTGGAGGAGGCATTTTCAGGATAAACCAGATCAGAATTCCCGTCTCTTTGTCTTCAAAACACTGGTGAGCAATTTAAGCCTGCAATTGAACGAAAATGAGATTGCTGGAATGATAGTTTAGCTGCAAGGGAAAATAAAATGAAAAAGTAAAAAAAGAGGTGGATGGATAAAAGACCAGCTCCTTAATACAAGCAGACTATTAAAATTCTTGCCATTGTTAGGCTCATTTCAGTTTGTATGGAGAAATTAGTTGGTGGTGTTATAGCATGCTACAAGCATGTTATGCAGGTCTGAAATGGTGGGAGAAACCACAGAACAAATTGTTTCAAAAATAAATATTGTAGGGATGTTTTATAATGTGCAACTTGTATTAAGGAATATTGTGGCATGTATAATATATCCCAATAAGAGTTCTCCCTTCCCAAGAGATCATGTATCACTTACATAAAACCTTTCTTTGCTAAACATACTCACCTGTGTATGTGATGGAGTTGGCACCATAATGTACTTATGCAGACCAGTCACACATATGTAAAGTAGCAAAATTACAGTTATGAAATAGCAACGAAAATAATTTTATGGTTGGGGGTCACCACAACATGAGGAACTGTA
>JANHFM010008259.1:0-14858 GCA_032468115.1 Grayia smithii
CGTTTGGTTTTTGTAATCCATAGCTCCGGGGAAATTGCTTCCTCCTGAGGTAGAATCTCCTCCGCGTTTGTAAAGACGGGGGGTTGAAATCACTGAAAGCTGCTCCTTAAAGAAACGTTGCTCGATTTTTAGCAGTTGGTCTCGTGAGTATGAGATCCTTAGTGAGTTGCAGAGAGTAGTTAGAGAGCATTTCGGCGCCATCTTGCAAAACTTATACAGGTTCAAATGGCTCTTTGAGTGTTTAAGGTTGCAGACCCCTGCTCTAGGACCAGCAAATTCTGCAGATGAGCTCTGAGGCATTGATTTGCCAAATCTGAGGTAGGATTTGAAAAAGAAGGAAAATATGCCAGCCTCCATTTCAGATTACTTCAGACAATGCCAAGATCATTCACAGCTGCTCTGATTTTTTGTTTAATTGCTTGCTTGCTATGACTCTGCCCTGCACTGCACCAGTTGTTGAAAATATCAAATTGGGCAACTTGTTATGTATGTATGCATGCATGCATTTTTTGTGTATGCATATTTTAAATTTTTATATAGCCACCTGTCTTAAGTAACTCTTGACAGCTCCCAACATTTTTACTTATTTAAAAGATCATATAGCTACCTAAGATGGCTGCTTAGGGCTCCCATTTAACATGTGGTGAGATGAAAATCACAATGCTTGAAGCTACTTCTGGCTGAGGGAAGTTATTATTATTTTATTCATGTTTTTAAATTTTTGTTAAATCTTTGTTGACTTACACTAGAGATTTTGGTGGGAAACACTCTTGATTTTCAATAATTGCACAGCTGAAATTAAGAGTCATTGTCAGAAACCAGAAAAAATTAGTTCAGAATCACATGAAATGTTAAGATTATAGTTTCTGTGTAATATTCTGGTATCTCAAAGAATGCTTCCTCATTTAATTCAGAGATAATAGATGAATGTTTGCTTGAACCTGTTGGTGTTTTTAAGTTTTTAAGCTGACCCTGAAACACTTCATACCACCACCAATGATAACAATATATTGTTTTCCTTTACAGAAAAACTAATCCTTAAGCTTCTCAGAAAGGCTTGATGTGGAAAGCTGTTTTGTAAGAAAGAAACAAGAAGAGATTCTTGCCTCACACCTTACCACATATTATGTATGTTCATATGCTATTTTGAAATTGCTGTAATTGCTATGATTATACTATAGAGTAAAGAGCACTACATGCTTGGCCAGGGAAAATGATTCCATACTGATGTTCTTTTAAAACTAGTTTGCTGGCATGTATTCTAGAGAATCTTTTATTTTATTTTTATTTTATTTTTTTATTTGTCAATAACATATTAGGTAATATATATAAGTATAAGCAAGAATTGAATACATAAAATAGATACAAATAAAGGAAACATTAGGACAGGGATGGTAGGCACACTGGTGCTCTTATGCATGCCTCTTACAAACCTTTTAGGAATGGGATGAGGTCAACAGTAGACAGTCTTAGGTTAAAATTTTGGGGGTTTGGGGATGAAACCACAGAGTCAGGTAATGCATTCCAGGCATTGACCACTCTGTTACTGAAGTCATATTTTCTGCAATTGAGTTTGGAGCGGTTTACCTTAAGTTTGTATCTATTGTGTGGTTGTATATTATTGCGTGTATTTTTAATTACAACAACAACAACAATAATAATATATTAATATTTATGATATGATTATATCATGTATTTTCTTTTACTTTGAAATATATTTATATTCATCATTATAAAGAGCAGCCCCAAAGGTGCTTTTTCAAGAGGCAACTGGACTTTCTGGTTTTTGTTTGAAGACCGGAGCTGAAGAAGCTTCTTGGATGAGAAGTGAAACGTCTTCAAAGAAAAACCAGAAAGTCCAGCTGCCTGGATGACTGAGAATCTCTGTAGACATATAGAGAGAGCGTTTTTCAAAATTGGCCAGCATGGCAACTTTAAGGTGTGTGAACTTCATCTCCTAGGATGCTGGGAGAATTGTGGGAGTTGAAGTCTACACATCCTAAAATTGCCATGCCTGAAAAGCACGGATCTGGATGGCTTTCAGAAAAATGGTTTAAATGCTTTCACAACATCTTTCTATTCTAATTTAGTAGAATAGCTGCTAAAAAGACTACCAGCTGCTATATTCACTTTAGTTTCAACACTGGTTAAATCTGCTCAGGGCAATAGACAACTGCAGGAAAAGATTTTACACATTGCCCGCATTTTAAAAATACCAGATCACCTTGAAAACATTCACTTTGTATGAAAAGAAGGTGGTACTCTCTTCTGCCTGTTCAAGTTCCTTTGAAGTAACTGAGATACTCTCTATTGATTTGAACAATTTCTATTGTAGGCCTTACAGCTATATATCTGCAAAGGAAATCCTGCTTAGAGCGCCTGAGGCATCTCTCATTATAGTCATCCTATGCCACAAGAAAACTTTAAACATAAGAGGAAAAAAAAAACAAACAAACCAGAGAGGATTACATAGTTTTAGAAAGAAGCAACATCGAATGAAGATTCAATTGAGTGAAGACCTGGTGGGCAATTTACTTTCAAAGTCTTAATAAAGAAGTGGTAGCAGTTGGATTATGCGAATCCTATGCTAGGTTGTTTGTAATATTTGGAGATTATTTTTCCCATTTAACCTGTTATGGTTGAAGGTTTTAGCAGAAAAACAAACAATACCTTTACTCAAATAATAATTTGAAGATAAAAATATGTGTGTCTAAGATAACAGGAGGTACATTTTTGAGACAAGATTAATGAAGTAGTTCAAAAATTGTATGTACAGTTTTAGCTGATCTAAAGGAGAATGAAAATAATATTTTAATATGAAACTATCATACACATGCATTCATACCTGCACACCACTCTCCTACTGAAAGATACACAAAGCAGTTCCAAAAAACAAACAAACAAACAGGTTAAAAGTATACATTAAAGAATAAGATTTAAAATATGGTAGTTATACCCAAACACACCATAAACCCAATATTGTTTGTTTGTTTGTAAAATTTATAGGGTACCCATCTTACCTTAAGTAACATCACATTTTGCTCTGCAGTCTGACCTCAGTTGGACAGAAGTTTCTATATGGAGCATCAAAATTTAAAAGATGGTGGTAGCAGATGCCATTGGATGGATGCATATATAATGGGGGTGGGGCTTCCATTGCAGAATTCTCTGCCACCTTGCAGATGTTGGCATCTCTGCTTTAGGAATTGCTACCAGTTCTCTGAACTGGTCTGAACCTGTAGCATTTCACCCTGATTTATAGTATATATTAAAAATATCCACATAACTACGAGAACACCCTAATTTCCTAGAAAGTTAATATTCCTCCAGATATTTAAATAAATGTTAATATATTATTCTGTGCCAATATTTTGAAGCCACACTTCTATTATCATTCACCAAGAATAGTTCGGAATATTTCTGAATCAGTGCAATTTTCTGTATGTCCTGGCAACTATAACTTTAAAAGGTTTATTTTCAGATAGCCCCAATTTTAGTGCCCTTCAAATGTGGAGACATCAACTCCTAGAATTCTCAGAAATAGATGGAGAATTCCTGGAGTTGGTGCAAATATCTGCAGGTTCACCAGGCTGGGAAGGTTCTGGTATTCTCCATAATTTACTGCATACCAGCTTTGAATGAAGAAACACAGCTTTATCCAGAGCAAGGAGCGGAAAATCCTTAGAACAGTGGTGGGTTGCTACCGGTTCGGGTGAACTGGTAGCAGCGGCAGCAGGAGGCTTCGTCCACTCACCCAGATGTCATCAAATATGATCTGTGCATGTGTAGAAGCTTCTGTGCATGCGCAGAAGTGGCCCACACATGAGCGAAGCAAGTGTGCATGAACGAACCGGTAGCAAAGGTAAGTGAAACCCACTCCTGCCCTAGAACCTGATCTTATGTGCCCCAAAACCCACAATCACATTTTCTTGCTAGGCCTGAGTTGTTTTTTCCCCATCCAGACCCCTGAAACTTCCAGATGCTGAAATAGAAATGAGATAGTATCATTGGGTATCATCAGCATATTAATGATATTTGATCTTATGGCAATATACCTCAGTCAATGCTGCATGTAGACATCAAGCAAAAGAGGAGAGAAAATGGAAAAGAGAAGCCTTAGGCAACACCAATTGGAACCAGTTCTGGAAAAAGAAGAACTGTCACATGCCCTCTCTCAATCCTCAATTGGTTCATAAGGATACTATGTTTGATGGTATCGATGACCAATAAGAAATAAAGGAGGGTCAGACTGGATGTACTTTCTACATCTATAATTACCATCAGTCATCATAAAGCATGATAAAAGCCACCTCAGTATTATGTCTTCTCTTGAAACTTGACTGGAAGTAGTCTTGATAATATGTTTCCTCAAGGGTTTTTTAAAGCAGCAATTTGACCATTTTCTTAACAATTTTCCCTAAAAAAGAAATGTTGGAGAATGGGATGATCCACTGAATTTTTTTGAATCCAATGGAGGTTTCTTGAGGAGGGATTGGACCATCACTTCCCTCACAGCTGGCAGAACCACTTGTTCTCTCAAGAATACAGTCACCATATTATGAAGTGAATTACATGTGACCACTTGGGGGGCCCTTGACCAACTAGCATGGATCTAAAGCATGGGTGACCACACTTACAAGACTACCCACTTCTTCAGAACTAAGAAACTGAATCCCTTCCCAATAATAGGCAAGACCATGACTTAGTGGTAACTATGGGATCTTCACAACTGGTAACCAGTTCAGAGCAAGTTTATCCTACCTATGCCAAGAATAATCTTCCCAGTAGCTTTGCAGATGGTCTCCTACTCTTTCCTTCCCGAAATTTGAAATGGGTCACCTTAGATAAAGTTAATACCTGGCAGTCTAGGGGACCCTCTGTTTGCTGGCAAACAACTTGTAAATATGATAGAGAAATATTCATATGTTCTGATTGCTAGCTGGTGAGCTTTAACAAAAATTCTTATGTATGCTTGGCTGAATTCATTTCTCATTTCCTTTCACTGATATGCTAGGTCTCTCTTTGTTCATTTGATATCTTAGAAATATCTGAAGTCTCTTCAAGATTCTCAGAGAAGTGGAATCCATAAAAATGTGATCCAATCCCATTTTAAGCAATGGAATGTCAAAATGTTGAAATCAGGGACAGTTAAACAGTTTCTCTGAATCCCAATAGTGTTTGGGGCAGACCAACTGAACAAGTATTTATTTTCTGTTATATTCAAAATGTAAACCCCTATTTTATTTTAATTTACCTTTAATTAAAGAATGCACTGCTTACTCTATTGAAATCTAGAAAATTACATTTGAAGCTTGGATAGCAATCGCAATAGCACTTAGATTTATATACCACTTCACAGTGCTTTCCAGCCTTCTCTAAGCAGTTTACAGAGTCAGCATATTGCCCCCAACAATCTGGGTCCTCATTTTACCCACCTAGGAAGGATGGAAGGCTGAATCAAATTTGAGCCTGGTGAGATTCTATCTGCCAAACTGCTGGCAGCCTGTGATCAGCAGTAGTCGTCTGCAGTACTGCACTCTAACCACTGTGCCACCGTAGCTAAAATGGATAGTTCTTATTTTATTGGCATCAATCTAATGTTATATCAGGCAGGTATATTTAGTGCATAAGGCAGTGTAGGCCTTTGGTGAGAACCACAGGGACATTGCATTTATTACAAAGTCATTGTGTAAATGACATAAGTCATGTTACATAGGCTATAATATTGTGATTTTGTCTTGCCCACCTTCCTCACCTATATATGCCCATGTAAAACAGAGCTACTGAGAGGTCTTCTAAAAGAAACAAACAAATAAAGGACTGAAAAATTCTTGATATGTCTTGACGCATGTATCTAATGCCTCAATTACAAGAGTATAGGTCTCCTGCTGCAAATCTAAAATAAATGTAACTTCCAATGCAATGACTGATTCATAGTTGATAATATCTTCAGAAAGAGAGAGTAGGAATGAAAGTAGTAATTATTTGCTTCCACTAGCAGCATACCTATAATCTGCAGATCTCAAGCACTCTCCAAAATTAATTCATTAAGCTTCACAATACCCCTGTGAAGGAGATAAGTACATTATTATGCGAGTTTCATAGATGAGTAAACTAAAGCCTACAATTAGGAGAAGCTATGGTAGCACAGTAACAATATTAACTCAGCATGACATAAGAATAAAATACCCTGTTGCCATGATTGGTTCTATTAATAAGGAATACAAACAAAGCAATATTCTGCTCAGAGAAATAATTGTACTTTTTAATGTGTGTGATGTAATCAATCAAAGATAGCAAAGCAAAAATGTAGATGTGAATGTGGCATTCAAAATATCACTTTTCAGAGGTATCAAATGGAGAAATACACATTTTTTTTCTTGAATTGCATCTTTCCATCATATAAAAATCTAAACTTTAAAAAATATATATTTATATTGTTTTCCAAGTTTCCTTGGGGGCCCTACCTAGCCTTTTTTAAAATTTTAGACTCAACATTTTTGAGTAAGTATAGTTTACCCCAATGTGGTCTTATTTAAATAACGGATCAATGATTTTATATGTCACAAATGAAATGGTTTTTTTAAAGGTTTATTGAGGTTTTAATTTTTAAACATTAAACATCAATAAATGAACAGTATGGCCTCTGGGTATGGTTTATATTAATACAAATAACAACAATTATTACGTTAATCAAACTTACTGTATATCATCCTAATATTAATGTACTTGATTATTTTAAAGTAATTACTCAATATTTCAATGTTCCATTCTAATGTCAATGATCTTCTTGAACATACATAGTAATACCTTCTTTCAACCTCTCAACTTTCCATCTAATTATTACTTATTTTCAATTTATATAGAAATTATTACTACTAATATTCCCCCTAATTCTTATTTCTACCTCTATTCTGGCTTCTAGTTAGATCACGCTTACTAATCCTAATGTTAAAACACATATTTGTGTTAATACATAGTCCTTCATGTAACTGTATATTCTTATTTCTACCTCTATTTCTAGTTTTTAATCAGGCCATCATTGTATTAAAAAAAAGAAGAAAGAAAAAAGGGGAAAAATGGCTCTATTCTATCCATCACCCCTGCCCGTTTTAATACTTCAATTCTTATTCATTTTTTGGTTTTCCTCCTATACTCGTCTCTTGGATCTTTGTCAATATCTGCATCTTCATTATTTCATCTAAATATTTTTCCTATTTCTATCCTCCTAGGTTGCCATATCTCCAGAGTATCCACCCATTCTTTCCGTTAGCAAAGTAAAGCTGTTACACACTCACCTAACGTGTTAGCGTTTTCTTTCGCTTTCGGTTGCAAGCCAAACACCCATACTCCTATCTCGTTTTCAAAAGCATCTTCCAGATTATCCAATTCCAATTCCATTTTTATATCTCTCAAAACATTTTTCTCATCCTCTTGTTTTATTTGGTGGTTTGTCTGTTCTATCTTTTCCTCCATTCTTTCTGCTGCCTCTTCTCTTTCCTGGACTCTTTGATCTTCATTCATTGCCAGTTGTATCATATTTTCTACTTTGTCACTTATGCCTTGGATTAAGTATTTTATCTCTCTTTGTTTCTTTATCATGGTATCCCTGATACTTTGAAACATTCATACCATTTCCCTTGAAATGTCACTCATTTCCTCCTGAAAAGGGATCTTGTTTTAGTTTAATTAGTCCACTTTTAGTCAGGGCCACAAACAATATATTCAGTTCCAATTTTGCTTATCAAAGAGTTCAATAATCATAGCTTTTTACATCTCAGGATTATTTAATCAATTCCATTTAAATAGTCCAGACAATTTCCACACAAAAAAAAGTCACTTTACTTTACTTACAAGTCTTCTTTATCACAATAGTAAAGTAATTAATTATAGGACAGTTAGTACCACAAAAATCCTTCAAAGGGATGTTGCTTATTTCCTAGATTTGTAGGGGTGTAGTATATTCCATTCAACAGTAGATGGCAGCATCAACAGAGGTTTCAGCATTGTTTCAAACGTGATAAATTAAAATCCAATTTTAATTCAGTTTATAGAGACAAAATTAGATATTCTAATCAATTCAGGTATGTAGTTCCAGCATATTATAATGCTTTTCCATAACAACACCTACTCAGTTAAAATCCAGTTTTCTTTGATTAAAAAATCTTTAGTGTTTCTCTCCTTAATTCCTTTCATTCGGGTCTAGGATTTTTCTCTCTATGGTTATTCGCCACTTTATAAAAGGTCATTCTAAGAGTCTTTTTTTCTTCTCTGGATTTTCTTCTTTTTTCCTTTAAGTTTAGGGACTAAATGCAAAAAAAGAGGGATCTTCTCACTAGCTCCAATCACTGTTCACTAACTCTGCTCCAGCACCAGTCTTAGGTGCTCCTCAGTTGCCCCAGTTTCATGACAGCTATGTTTAGGCTGCCTATTCTCCTTGTCGTGGCTGAGAGGGAAAGAAAACCCCTGGGTGAGACAGGAGAGTTGCTATTCTCCGCGACCACGCAGGGCACCCCTCTTTGCTTTGCCTCCCCTATAGGGAGGATTTGGCTCCTCTTGGAGCCCACCAATGGTGAGGAACAGTTTTGACTTCTTGACAAATTCACAATACTGTATATATTAATATTTATCTCATGCATTTGTAACTGAAGTTATCATTTCAATATTGATAGTAAAACTTTTCCTTTGTTAATTGTTATTAAGTCAATGCAGTTGACTTATGTCCTACTCAAAATAACAGTGTTAGCCTTCAGATTCATTTTGCATTACTATAAACTAACCCAGAGGATATTCACTATAAATAAATGTTTATGCAAAGCCTATCAAAGCAGATAAAAATATAGCTTTTTGCTTTGTTCTTGGTACGTCTGTCATATCTGAAGAACTGTCACAATTTGAAGCTTGTCAGAAATGCTGCTTTATCCAGAACTCAAGATCTGTAAAAAGTTTGTCCTTTAATTGCACAGTTTTGTTTAAAGAACTAAGAAATTCTGAGCTGGAAGAATGGGGGAAAAAAGCCTTCTTTTTTTGAAGGGTAAAGTAGCAAAAGAAACCTAATCTTCCCTGGCCACTCCTAATAAAAGTTTAGTTTAGCCAGAATTTGTATTATTCAAAATTATAAGCATATTAAGAAATGATAGCTAAACTACTGGCAGTGAGAAGAAAAGGGCAAGTGTTGAAAAGGAAAGGACAATTACAAGATAATTATTAGTCATGATAAAATTATTTATGCTCTTTGCATAAACCTGCTATAAATTTACTATCACATGATATGTTGTGGTTTTCAAAGGAGGACCTCTAATAGTATGAAGACAAAGATTTCTAGATAAGCCCTTACTGAAAGGGGATAATTGTAATTATGAAAAAAAAATACCAATTTCCCTACTTCTATTTTTATCACAACAACATTGCAAAATCAATTTGCTGACAGTTTATTAAAACCATCCTAATCATTTCAAATAGGTTCCATAATATGAAAAGGTTGTCATGTTATGTCTGTAAGTTTCAGAACATTTGTGCTCTATAATGGAGGCATTCAGATAAAATATGTTAAAAGAGAAAAAGTTCAAATACTGTTCCTAACCTTTAGAGCTATTCTCCATTTTGTGCTGCTTTCCACTTTTCTTTCTTTAAGAATGAACAAAAAAGGATTCCAGTGCACTGAGCCATTCTCCCTTTGGAAAACATTCAATGGTCTATTTGGGAAGCAGCACAATTGTCATTTAATTTGTTCTTGTGCATGAAAAGCCTGGTGCCCTTTTGACCCTTTTGACCAAGTACTTAAGTGAGATGAGTTCAGATGTTATGAAATGTTCACTCATTTTATAAAGAATATTTCCATCCCAACAGAAAAATAAATATTTTTTTAATATATGGAATATTTATTTCTGTAAACCCACCACTCATTCAAATAGCATGAAGATAGGTAGGTAGGTAGGTAGGTAGGTAGGTAGGTAGGTAGATAGATAGATAGATAGATAGATAGATAGATAGATAGATAGATAGATAGATAGATATAGAGAGAATCTACACCTTCCCTATTGGAGAGCCCTCTACATGTTTCAAAACATTAGTTTCCTAAATTTTTAACAAATAACACATCTGCTGATCAACCTATTGGAAAAGGCTGTATACAGAGTGGAAACTGTCCTTCCTGAATCCGCTCATTAATAAATAGCCCTCGGAATCCAATCTGTACATTAAGGCACCTTTAGTTAGCACGAAAACATTGTATTCTGTGGATTAAATGGCAAGAATGAAATTTCTGTCTGGCACAACGTGCTGTCTGGGCTACTTTATCTAGCTTTGGTGCCAATTCCTCTGGCGATGCCAGGTCCCAAATCCTCACAGGTCCCAAATATCATTATCCATGCAATATCGAGTGAACTAGGTATGGTACAGCAGCTAATTGCCTAGAGGCATCTCCAAGTGAACCTGGCAGTCTCTTCCATTCATGTCTTCCAAACTTTCTTTTTAATAAGCTGTTTAAAAAAACAGGCTCATTGCAATAACTGCAGTAGGTCTGGATGGTTCATTAATAAGTCCCTTGTGCCTTGTTTTAAATCTAGAGTTAGTTCTCTCTCTGGTCTTAAACTGATTTCGATTAGAATTTCTGATTTGGCTTGAAGTATCAAGTGTTCCCTTCCCAGCACAATTTCAGACATGATGGGCAAGTAATTCTTGTGCCTACAGAGGGATATCTTTTTTTTTTTTTTGGCAAATCATAACTCAGTCAGATTGGGCAACTTTGAGAATGCACTGGGGATTGTACTGAATTTGAATTGGTTTAATTTTTCAGGTTCACACTTAAGCTTCCTTGTAGAAATTCATTTATGCATTGCGTGAACTTCAAATGTGTACTTACAAAAATAAGTATTACATCCGTGAAGCAGATACTATATGGGGAATACTTTGTTCGTAGGAGCACAGCTGTGTTATTATTAAGGTGCTTGGAGTGAGAATCCATTCCCAGCCTAATAGAAAACGCTGAATGTTCTTTTATTAAAGGCAGTGAGATTTCCGTGTGAAACTGAAGATATAGGAGACTATATCTTAATTAATGGCTGGCTTAATAAATCTAGGAACTCTTAAGGCAGGGGTGTCAAACTCGCCTCGTCACGGCATTGTCACATGACGTATCACAACTTTTTCCCCCTTCGCTAAACTGGGCGTGGCCGTGGCCAGTGCGTGACCCATCCAGCCCACGGGACGTGAGTTTGACAGCCCTGTCTTAAGGTATAAAATATGTTAAGGAAGGCCCTCACGCTCTCTAAACTGACTGGAAAAAGTTATGCTATCTATCTAAAAATAAGAATGCTACAAGTAGTCCTTGACTTATGACAGTTTGTTTAGTGACCGTTCAAAATTACAAAGGCACTGAAGAAAGTGACTTCTGACCATTTTTCACACTTAAGACCGTTGTGGCATTCCAGTGGTCACATAATCAAAATTCAGAGGCTTGGCAACTGACTCATCTTTATGACGGTTGAAGGCTCCCGGGTTCATGTGACCTTTTTGTGACCTTCTGACAGGCAAAGTCAAGGAGGAATCTAGATTCACGTAACAATTCTGTTGCTAAATTAACAACTGAAATGATGCACTTAACAAATGTGGCAAGAAAGTTTATAAAATGGGGCAAAATTCACTTAATAACTGTCTCACTTAACAACATACCTTTTGGACTCAGTTGTGGTCATGCATCAAGGACTACCTCCACAGGTAGTTTTTGACTTAAAACAGTTCATTTAGTGACTATTCAAAGTTACAACAGCACTGGAAAAAGTGACATGATCATTTTTCACACTTATGACCATTGCAGCATCCCCATGGTCACATAATTTACATTTGATTTACATTGACAACTGACTCACATTTATGACAGTTGCAGTGTCCCAGAGTCATGTCATCCCCTTTTACCACCTTCTGACAAGCAAAGTCAATGAGGAAGCCATATTCATTTAACAACTGTGTTACTAATTTAAGAACTGCAGTGATTTGCTTAACAAATGTGACAAGAAAGGTTGTAAAATTGGGCAAAATTCACTTAACAAACCTCACACTTAGCAACAGAAATTTTGGGTTCAATTGTAGTCATACGTTGTGGACTACATAGGTAAGATTACTATGATTGTAACTCACGTTTTACAAACTCGCACTGATTATAATGCGCTGTAGTCAGTGCTGGGTTGCCCCCGGTTCGGTCGAATAGGTAGCGGTGATGCTGTGACGTCACCGAACCGGTTCGCAGCGTCCCGGACCCGGGCCTACCCGCGCGCCCCAACTCACCTTTTTTTAAGAAAATCGGCCAAATTAGCTCTCTGCACATGCGCAGAGCGCTTTTTTGGCGATTTTTCTAAAATTACATTTTCTGCGCATGCGCGGTAGTGCGGTTTACGCACGTGCACACGCGTGCACGAAGAGAACCGGTAGCGAAGGTGAGTAGAACCCACCCCTGGCTGTAGTGTAGCAGAACATTCTCTTGTCCCCACAGAGCTCAAAATAGGTTTTCTGTGTTTGCTAGAATAGGTGTATTGTTGTGTTTTGTTTGGTAATGTCCTGACATGTTATTAGATTTATGGATAAGAGCTTACACTCCAGTATCTGGGTATCTGCAGGACCATCAATCAAACTTGAAATAGTCTGGCCTACTGAATCATCTACAATCAAACTCCTCAGAGTGTGACTCTTCCAGCAGGTGAGGGGAGACAATGCTGGATGCCATGTATATCTATAGGTGTGTACATATTGTATTCTGTGGAATAGCCTTCCAACTGAAATCAAAGAACCTCCTCTCCAACAGTGTTCAGAATGTTAAAAAGCTATTTTGGAGAGCAATCTATTAAAGCTTATATTTCCTCGTTGCAAATAATAATAATAATGGGTTATAAAAATAATAAACTACCAGAAAAAAGGACAATAGATAATCAGCGACCCCGGTACATATGTGAATTCTTTCTCTGTAATAAAACTTGGGGTATTATTTATTTTTTTAAAATCAAAAGTGGCTTGCTTTGCATAATTTTGACCTTGATAATTTATATGGATGTGTGCCTCACAACCTTTTTAATTTTTCTGCTGTCAGAAAGTCTGCCAGAGGCAGTGTTTTCCCCATATTACTGTAAAAGGCATTTGCAAAAGGTCTATTTTTAGCAAGGGCTAGAATGTAATTTACTAAATACTTTTTCATTTTTGCTTTATTTGTTCTGCTTCTTGTTGGTTTTATAGCACCATTCTGGGTGAACATATGCTTATTAGAGGCAAAATGGGGATATCAGGTTCTGGGATATATTGTTGTTGTTAGTCACAAAGTCATATCCAACCCATGGTAACCCCATGGACAATGTTCCTCCAGTCCAGGCCTTTCTGTCCTCTACCACCACCACCCATAGTCCATTTTTTTTAAATTTCAACTTATATCCCGCCCTTCTCCAGAGACTCAGGGCGGCTTACAGTTTCACACACAAATCAATGTGCTTAGCAATACCTTCATTCCTTGTATGTGCCTGCTTATTAGGGCTTTTGCCTCCCCCCCCCCCCAGCAGCATTTTTACAAAGTCAGCTTATTGCCCCCAACAATCTGGGTCCTCAGTTTACCTAACTCGAAAGGATGGAAGGCTGAGTAAACCTTGAGCCTGGTGAGATTCGAACCGGCACTAATTTCAGGTAGCTGGAACTAAGTGGAAACACTTAGCCAGTGCATTAGCTAATTGCGCCACCAGTTCCCTTGATAAAGTCCAGATTTATTTGTTTGTTGATCGAATTTTCATATCATCCATCACATTTAGGTGACCCTGGGCTGTTTACAAATAAAACAATAAAATCATAAAAAGCCATAGTTTAAAACAAAGTCAAAGCAGAGTTAAAAAGAATAACAGCAAAGTAAAATGGTAGAGGAAGCACCTTCAACCCACCAACCACCCCCAAGATTGCATGTCACTCTTAGATTCTCCCAGACCAGTTGACTCTCTTTCAGAAGGCCAGGAACTCGGGAATCAGCCTTGCCTCTGAGGGCAAAATATTTCCATAGGGTGGGGACAACACCAAAAAAGGCTGTTTTCCTAGACTCCATCAATCCAAGTTCTTTCACGGATGAGGTCTGTAACATGCCCGTCTTGTGTTAGATGACAACTTCCAGCAGATTTAATCAAAAGAACCCCTAATGTAGCTTGCCTCAGCTACTTGGTTGGGGTTGATTAAAGTTTCAGCCCATCAGATTTGGAGGGTATCAAATTGGAGAAGGCTGAAACGTGGATCTGAATAAGCTCTCTATGATATATGATAGATGGGTATGACAGGGAGATACACCAAAGGAAATGGACTGTAATAAATTCTGAATCAAACTGAGCTCCAAGACAAAAACAGATACAAAGGAAAAACTAACTAAAATGTTTTTTTTTATCATTCACATATAAATACAGGAACTTTGGCAACAAAACGTACAAGATTGATTTAACTCTACAGTCTCTAATCATTCTTTGATGCTTATTGCGAGCGTGCTTTTGCTTTGCTATCTGTGACCTCAATGAGAAGGTATAGTTGATCTTACTTTCACTTTCCTGGGGGCATGTAGTAAAAAAATTATGTATTTGTTTTTCCTCACATAGTGCTGCTCTCTTCTTGGAGCAAATAATTAATTCCTGCTTATTTACCAGCCACTAGAGGGAGCATTACACATATTAGCAACACTCTCCAAGATGTACTTTGTTGGTGTAAAGACTTTTCACGTTAATGAGATTTTCTCTTCAAATAAAACCGACAACAAATCTGCTCTTTGCAGTAGCTTCTGATTGAAAGAAAAATAATAGTATTTGTTTAAGTTATATTTAAGGTATTAAACAAAACCTTAACGCACTAAATAC